>RJWH01000671.1:329463-542868 GCA_004363575.1 Solenodon paradoxus
GCTAATTTACTTTTCTGACCTAGCCTTGTGGCACCTCTAGTGTAGAGGGCTAAATAAAGATGCAAAGTGGTGGTCAAGTAGCCAAAAGGGTGAAAAGCATGACCAATGGAGCCCTTCCTGCTCAGGGAGGTCGAGACCTCTGCTCTCCAGGAATTGGAAGCTTCAGGAGAGGACATCAGAAGCTGAGGTTGGAGAAGTTTCCTGATTTGACACGTCTCCTGTGGTATATTAAGAAATCAGCTGCTAAATATATGAGTGAAATTGGAAGATAAGAGCAAATCTTTTCTGGCCCATTCTAAGACTGCTTGAGACAGGTGTCAAGTCCAAAATCCTGTTCTTTGTAGCAGCCCAGGTCTGGGCCTTCATAATACAGCCAGGCCAGGCCAAGAGATATTTTCAGACATAGAGGGAAAAGTGAGGTTCCACTTTCAGGAGGAGGGGGGACATTTCACACTAGATGGGGAAGTCGAAGGAGCATTTTGGGTCTTCACACTCAGGTGGGGTGGGGTGGGGGCAGGACATGGAACAATGGTGTTTCTTACTGGAAAGGGGGAAGGAGCCTCTTGCACTGGGCTGTTCAGAATGTAGAAAGGACATATTTGAAGAAATATCTATTTGAGCACTGATCTACTATGTACAAAGCAAATCTCTCTGTCCTCAACTAATGGAAGTGATTCTCCCATGCTCATGTGTAATGGTGTTATCGTTACTTACTGGAGAGATTGGACTTTCTGGAGTTATTTAACCACTATGTTCAGTATTTTAGGACTTTATGATAATTTAATATAAATTTAGCTTTTCTAAATCAACTTGCCTGGCTTGGAGTCATGAGTACTACCTATACCTGCTCTGTCTGGCAGGCGCCTGCTGTGGGAACCTGCCTGCAGACATCTCTGAGTCTAGGGAATGGGGAAATGGAGAAGAACAAGAAGAGGTACGAGGTTCCCGACTGGAGGCTCAGCTCATCTTGAGAAGCCAGGTCAAGACCAGAGTTCGCTGGCTTATGAAATCATTTTCTAGAGGAAGGATGGCAGGTGGGTTTCATCTTGAGTGCCAACCCTGGTTGGTGACAGCTGCCTGAGGTCCTGTCCAGACTCCATGGGAAGTGTCATGATCACTAATAACATCTCCTTTGGGCGCCAGAAGGAAGTGTTGTGGTATGCTTCTGTTCTAGATCTATGAGGATTTCATTGTCACAGAGCTTGACCTGTCCTTGCATAGATGGTCACTGGCAAGACTGTCTGATGAAGTAAGAAAAGTACTGGAATGTGACCCAGGAGGGCTAATTTCAGTCTCAAATCTGTCACTAGCTACATTTGGTCTTAGCTGAATTACCTGGTTATTCTGCGAATGGATCGAAAGGACACTAAGATTCCTTTCATTTCTGACAAGCTATCTTCTTTCTAGCTGATCCAGTATATTTCAAGCCTAGAATCTTCTCAGGCTCTTTGAATGTGAAGGTCGGGAACCACACACACCTCAATACCAGACACAGAATTTGATGGCAAACCTCAATAGTTAATTTTATAAGCCACAATCCATTTATAGAATAATGTGCCCACTTATCCATTCATCTCCTACTGTCGCCAGGCACTGCCCAAGTCTGGGCAAGAAAGACAGTCTCACAGAACTTAGGAGTCTAGCAGCACCCCCTCCCCATGGGGGAGAAATGCAAGAGATCTGAGTATAAACCACAGTGTATGATTTTTCCAACCTTGGGGCTGGCAGAGATATGGTGGAACAATGCCAAGTGGACACCTGTCCCTCATTCCCCCATTATTTTATAAAAACTCAGATGTTTCAAGCAGTGGAATTCATCTTAACGTAGGAGTACATGGCAGTACCGCCTCTCAAAGCCCCAGGTTGTAGACCAGCAAATGAACAGTGACCCCTCGAGCTAGAAACTCAGAAAGAACTCTTCAAGAGGGAAGGTAAAAAGATGAATGTATGAACACACCACATTTGCTTGGAAAACTGACAATGTTTCTGGGACAAAGTATGATGAATGCATTCTGCCACCTTGTGAGCACATCAGTTCAGCAGGCGTTCAGTGCAACCCAAGCTTTAGAGACCCCACTAACTGGTGTCACTTGTTGGGAGAAGCAATAGGGGAGGCCAGATGGCCCAGTCTTGACAAGAATTTGGCTGGTGGCAAAGGAACATTCAGCATCAGCATCAAGGATCAACACTTTCCAGGTAATGAAAATGTGCCACTGGCGCACTCTTGTGGATGGGGCTGCTAAAGGGGCCAAGGTGCAGGCCATGTAAAGATGGGGAGCAAAAAAAAGAAAACGCGTCAGCTCTCAGCTTCTACATCAGTGAAATGAAAAGGTCCAAGCATGATTGCTAAGGTCATTTCTAGCCTGAAACGTGTATGTCCAGGAAATCTTAGGGGTGAAATAAGTGTAGAGGATTCCTTGTCTGGTAGTCTAGATACTTTAGAAAACCTGAAAATGTTAAGTGGGCAGATAGTGGGTCAAATTCTAAGGAACTGTGCCTATTTTTGCAAACTGATTATGTTCAAAATCGAAGTCCCCACCCTTCTTTCTATATTGTATGAACAAACTGTGGAACTTAAGATGAAAAGATTTCTATGGCTGCTAGAGAGGTCACGGCATGAAAGAAAATTTCACCAAACCTAGGTCCGAAGAAAAAAAAGTCAGCACACAAGTTTCTAAGTGTAATTCAAGGGCATCTAGTACGTTTTAGTTACTTCTACTTATGGACATAATGAACAAAGAAATGTATGTAGCCCTTTATGTAACTAAGAAACAGTCTAAGAAAAGCATGTCTTCGTATGTAAAGATGACTCAACTGATTCACTTAATAGGATGTGGGTTTGGGGATGTTTCAGGCAGCCTTTGTTTTGAAACATTCCCTCATTTGCCCATTTATTTTCTCTCCAGATCATCTTGTGTTAACCAGCTGGCGGAGAGTAAGCAGAGCTCAGCATAGGGCACAGGGTTTTATTTCTAGTCTCTAACTCACATCTTTTGACTCCTTGAGATGATGTTAAAACAGATCCAGACAGCCTAATTAAAGGTCTGAATTTAAACCCCAGGCTGAATGAAGTTAGCCCCAAGCTACACAACTTATTTCAAAGACACAAAAAGAGAAGAACAGCTCACTTACCCTGCTCTTGTTAGTGGTTTTCCCTCAGTCCCTAAAAGTTTGTTAACAGCCTGCTAATGAGGGCTCTGTCTCTCCCTCCTGGCACCTTCCTTTTTGGTGGGGCTGATGCTTCTGTGGTGAAAGTTCTTGGACAGTCTGCATTTGAGGAGCAATGGGGAAAAGGGGTCTGGGAAAAGCAAAAAGTGTTGTTAATTCTTCATTCAACCAATCCTTATTAAAGTTAATCGTAGAAGCTGTTCCTCTTAGGCTGGAAATATGGATGGCTGGGATGTTTCAGCGAGAAGGCAGCATGTGATTATGATGGATTGAACATCGTTCCAGCCCTAGTAGGCTTTTCAGAAATGCCCAGCAGTTAGTCAGCAGCCACAATTTTGACATTTGTTTCCTGCTTCTGGTGTTAATAACAGTGCTCATTTTAATCTGTATGCCCACAGAGGTTTCACTGCTCTGAATACCCTCCTTATGTAGAACTGTTAAGAGGTCCCAGAATAAAGTAAGCACCCATAGCTAATAAGTCCACAGATAAATGCTAGTTGATGATCATCTCAGACTCCAAAAGATGACCTGCCAAACACAGATGGAAGTCCTACTCCAGGCAGGGTACTACCTGAAGTTTCTACAAGACCCTACAGGATCTGCCAGTCCCTTCCCTCCATTACCTATCAGACCTCCCTCCTACTGCTAACTATACTGCCCGGCTAGACTGACCTACCTATGTCTCAGACTGTCAGGTGCGCTCCCAACTGCGGGTCTTTGCATAGCTGTTCCCTCTGACTGGCACTTTCTTCCTCCAGATATTTTCATGAATAAGTCCTCACTTTCTTCAAATCTTTGCTCAAATGTCATCTCCATGAAGACTTCTCTGACCACCCTTTATAAAATGACCATCTTTCCAACCCCACTTCCAAATTCCTTTTTACTGTTTATTCTTTTTTCTTGTCCTACAACATGTTATCTAAAAATACTATATAATTTATTTATATAGGTCTGTGTTTCCTCACTATCATGTGAGCTCCATGAGAAGAAGGATTTTTGTTTTTGGTGGTATCTGTTTTACTCACTGATTATCTCAAGTGCCTAGAACACTCCCTGCACATACTAGGTGTTCAATAAATATTTGTTGAATGAATGAGTGGTTAAATGAATGCAACTGACCATCTAATGCTTACCTTCTAGTAAGGCTGCATCTAGAATGATCTAAGACAAAAAATGAATTTTTCTATCTTCTTCTAAAATTCTGTAGAATCCAGACTACACATATCCCTTATTGAGCAAATTTCAAGTTACCATCGCCCTCTCCTTATATGTAACCTTCAGTTTTTATTTCTGATAATATTTAAATAAAGTAAACATGCCAATGACCAATGACTGATAAAGACTATTTTATATATATTCCTAACTGATTTCTCAAAGTCTCCAGTGACCTACTGCTCTGACTGCTTTCTTTCGCCTTCCCCTATTGAAGGACTTGTCCTCAAATCCCATTTATTCTTTCTCTACTCTGCTACTCTGTCTCATCTGCTACCAAAATTTCATCATTTCACAGTATGGGGGTGATCCCCAAATCTATATCACTTGAGTCCTAATTTCTTCTGTTAGTTCTCATTTTGCATTTGTAGGTCTACTTTGTTGGTTCCATTTGAATGTCTCATTGGTACCTAAAAGATAAAGAGAACCAAAACTAAACTCTTTGCTTTCATCTTAAGACTGACTTCTCCTGAATTTCTACTTCTCTTGGGCTATCACCACCTCCCAGTCCCTAGGCTCAAATCCTGACAAGTATTTTGACATCTTAAATGGCCCTGCCCTCAGCTTTGCATTTCATCTAGTTGGTTGCTGAAACTCTGTAACCTGTTCTCATAATTTATACTGCTATTACCTCATCAGATTCATTACTGGGCTCCCAAATCTAACCCATTTTATACAATCAAAGTAATGAATTTTCCTCAAGTGCAATTCTGATTTTGTTACTCCCCTGCTCAGAAACCTTCAATAGTTTCCCATTCCCTTAGTAAGGTTTTACCTCCTTACCCAGGCATTCAAGACTCTCAAAGAATTTTTCCTAACCTTCTCTGTCAATCTTTCTTTCTTTTCTTTTTTTTTTTTTAAAGAAAAGGTGCAGGCAGGAATGAAGGTGAGCAGAGGCAGGGAGAGGAGAGAGAAGCACTTTACTTTATTTAGCTGTTCACATTAGTTGTTTTCTCCAGCCCTGGATCTTGAACCAGGGATCTTCAGATGTATGTGGAACCGCTACTCCAGCAAGAGCGCCTCTCTCTTCATTGTATGTCCCACTAATTCCCAACATAAACCCTCTTCTAAAATCAAACCCACGTGTTAATTCCCTGCATACAATGCACTTTCTTGTATCTATGCCCTTGCTCCCACGACCCCCTCTATGAGAACTTCTCCCCACCCCAGTCAATTCCATTTAGAAAGATTAACTGTCAATTGTAAAAATTTTCAGTTCCCTCCCTACTGAGTCCCACTATTAAATAGTTTCTTGGAATTCCAGGAATGTTCTAAGCATTTTCAGACATGTCCATAAATACACATATAACTATATACAGGCATGCCTTTTTCTATTGTACAGTCTCACTGTGTGTTTGACAGATAGTTTTTTATTTTTATTTGTTTTAACAAATGGAAGGTTTGTGGAAACGCTTATGGAGCAAGTCTATTGGTGTCACTTTCTCAACAATCTGTGCTCACTCCATGTCACATTTCAGTAAGGTATGCACATTTTTTAAAAGACAGTGTTATCACACACTTAAGAGACTATAATACAGTGTAAACGTAAGTTTTATATGCACTAGGAAACAAAAATCTTGTGTGACCTGTTTTATTGTTAAATTTACTTTATCGCAGTGGTCTGGAACCAAACCTGTCATATCTCAGAGGTGTGCCTTTACAATAAAATCATTATATAAATGCTTTTCTTCATCTTTTTTTTTTCAATTAAATAAAATGTGAGAATTTTCCTACCACAGCACATACACTTTAGCCACATTCTGTTAAGAGCTGCCTAGCGTTCTATTGAATAGATATACCATAAGCTGTATCATAAGCTTTTTACTGATAGGTATGTAATTTCCTGGGTTTGGTTTTGTTTTTATCTTAAGCACTGCTTCAGGGAAAATCCTTGTACATTTTTCTTTGTATAGTTGCATAGATCTGTAGGAAAAATTCCCTTTACAATGGTGTTACTGGACCAGAGAATATGTACATTTTACATTTTAATAATTGTTAAGTTGACCTCCCAAAAGCTTGCATCAACTACACTCTTATCAACTGTGAGTTTGAATGTGTTATGCAAAATCTTTGTTAACCAAAGGTGGCTAAACTTTTTCATCTTGGCCTATTTGATAGAAAAATAACTGTCTTACTGCTTTCACCCAGCCCTTCTCCAGTTTTCAGTTTTCAGCCTGTTAGTAATTATCTATCCTTTAAAGACCAGATTACAAGTCCAGCCCCTTCACACATGCTCCCTTATCAAATTTCTACGATTTTTCTTTTCTCCTGCTACTTTGAATTTTAGTGACTAGTCTATCTATTTTTATTTCTCTGACCACAACAGTGTGCAAGGTTTTGGGAAGTAAGGACTGGATCTTCTTCATAGAAACAGTGGCTATAGAGCTAAACAAGAATTTTAGCGATATTAACCAAGTCTCTAGTTTTCTATAAGTAATAGGATTAACACATTTGCAGAATGTGTTACTGTTCAAAGGCCTTTCCCATCTATTTTGTTATATTAAATCCTCACCTTAAGCTTGTAAGGGAAACACTGTTATCTTATTGTACAGATGAGAAAATTAAGTTGCAGGTGATTTACTGAGCAAAGAGTGGTTTACTCAGACAAGGTCCAAGACCAGAATTCAGAATCTCAGCTCCATACACTGCGCCTTCCACTCTATCCCAGCTGCCTCTCTTCTTTCCCCCATGCCCTTAGCTGCACAATCAATATTTGGTGAATGAAATGACTTTTAAAGATTTGTCAGGTGTTGACAGCAGTTTCGATATCTGTTGCTAAATAAATAAAACGTGCCGAAGGCCGGGGATGCACAGCTCTTCACACACCTTTAGGCCTTCCTTCCTGGGTCATCAGCCGTTTTCAAGATTCTTCCCACCAAGGTAGGCAGCACCACCCACCGGAGTGTGCGGTCCCTTTAAGGCTGCGTGCGGCGCGTGCTCACACTCCTTTCAAATGGACCAATAAAAGGGCGATGGGCGGTCCGCGAGGGACCAATAAACAACGAGGACACTGCGGGGTGTGCGGCGGCCCAAGCGGTTTCAAACGGCTTGGAGCAGGCCCCTCGGTTCTGACCCAGCGGCGGTGAGTGGGTAGTGGGCCTGACCCGCCCGTCTAGGCCCTCGGATCCCGTCGTCGCGCGCGCTGGGGGCCCCGGAGCCCCGGGCGGGGGGCCTTGGCGGGCGCGCGCCTCCCTCGCCCCACGAACCCGGCGAGTCTGAGGCGGCGAAACGGGGCCGAGGCCGGGGGACCCGTGGTGGGGAGGGCGGGGGGCGTGGGCGCTCGTGTGCTGCCGAGGCCCGGGCCGGGGCTGGGATCCGCGGGCGGAGCGCGCCTCGGCGGGGTGAGGGCGGCTGCGTCGGGGGGACGCGGGCGGCGCCGGGCCGCGCCTGGGGCTGAGGGTGTGCGAGGCAGGGGCGGGGGCCGCGCCGAACCGGCCCTGCTACCGCGCTCCTCGCGTAATTGTCAAATGAATGAATGAGTGAATTAGAGCCGGTGAGGACTGTGCTGCTCGTGGAGGGCCTGGTCGCCTCCGAACGTGACCAGGACTGCGGCACCCGGCCTGCCGGCGCACCTGTGTCCCTACGGGCTTGCTGCGATGGTAATGATTCCGATCGTACCGTTCCGCCCTGAACGCCTGGCTTTCTCAAAAGGTGTCAGTGGAGTTCAGGTTTATTTCCAGCTCTGAAGGTTTGGGAGCTCGATACAATAGCCAGCAGTGTAGATTGAGCAAGCCTTGTACTTTAAAGTAGGGGCTCGGTAATCTACATTTTACTTTGTAGTTCTTTCCCACTCTTGGGCTGTTGAACTCGCTACCTTGCAATCGGGGTACTTAAGCAGGCAGAATATAAATGCATCCTGTTTTGTTTCTGGGATAGAAAGTAACGAAAGTGATGTTGCCAGAGTGACTGCTGTGGGTTAGGAAAGTGTTTTCGTATCGATGAATCTTAACAATGAGTTTTTCATTCAGCATCAATAGTGAAGTGGTTTTTTGCAGAACTTGCCCCAAATTTATGCATGACTCTAATTTAATTCTCAGGAGAGCCGAGGCATCAAATCTTGGCCCAGAAATCGTGCCTGTCTTATTTTATGCATAATTATAGTCACTGAAAACTCATTTTTAGAGAGGTGAACTCCCTTCACCATTTTCATCACCCCGTGAAGTCCTTCTTTGACCTAAAGAGTCAATAAATCAAGCAAACAATCTTTTGAAACTTTTAAGAAGTCATCAAAGTTTGGATTTTTCTCAAGTGAGTGGACAAACAATAATGTTTTCATAAAATTTATATAGAGAAAAGTGGTGGCAATTTAATTTGCCTGCATATATTAAACCTAGTTGGTAAACTCCTGAGAAAAAGGTGTTTTGTTATTTATTTATTTATTTATTTTCAAAGAGAGGAAGGAAGACAGGCAGGAATGAAAGCAAGGCAGGAAGGAATAGAGAAGAGGAAAAAGCACATTATTTGTTTCATTTTGGCTCCCCACCCTACCTGAGAACATGGGTTCTGTTCACTCAGGCAGGGCAAGCAAAGATATTCCATAACAATATATCCTATACTTTATAACTTTTTTAAAGTTTTGATCAACATTGAATCATGAGCACTGGTATAGTCTGCTATAATTGACAGCCCAATTTTAGCAGAAGAGTTTTAATTGAAATAAATTGATTATGTTTCTCAACATTGTGAATACTGTCATAGGTTTTCTGGAGGTAATTAAAAACAATAAACACCTTAGCAATGCCGTAGGATGTGTACTGAAAACGTTTCTTTATATTGGAGTAAAGCCAGGCTTTCTTAACCTCCTTTGATTTAATGGCGTATCATTCATTGAACAAATACTGAGATTGATGCCTACTGAGTGTTAAACATTGTTCCAGATTCTGAGAATACACCAGTGAACCAGAAAAAGACAAAGCAAAGCCCCTGACCTAAGGGAGTTTGATGATTTTATCTACATTTAATCTTAGGTATACAAATTGTTTCTGTCATCTCTCTGCTTCAGTTCTGGTCCATGAACAAAATCTGTGCTCAAATACTTCTACTTGCAGTAGCAAATATTTAGTGAATACTCACCATGTCCCACACTTACTCTTTTTAAAATCTTCACAAATTTTTGTAGATGAAAAAACTAAGTCTTAGAAAAGTTAGGCGGGTGCATTCTGGTGGAGTAGTGATTAGGTCCTCCTCCAAAGGACCGCAGGCCACATATCCCTGGGGTCAGATCCTGGGTTGGGGGGCGTGGGGGGCAACCAGTGTGAATAATTAAATAAAAATAAAATGTTTCTTCCGCTCTCTTCCTGCCTGCACCTTTTCTTTTTTTAAAAAAGGGAAGTTATGCAACTTGCTCAAAATCATACAACTGATAGAACCTGAATTTGAATCCAGGATAATCTGTGTCCAGAACCTTTGCTTGTGATGTATGATTGTGGTGATGGAATCCATTAAAGTGAATTCATGTGCAATTTCTGGGCAGAATCTTTTTTTTAGACTTCTGTTAGAGACATAAAATCTGAGTGGTAGGCAGGGCAGTTTTTAGAGGGAAGGTGGGCAATTCAGAATGCAGTATTTACCACGTAGGAGATGGGCAGCTGTGACAGTGGGATGAGGAGCATAAAATTAAGATCCTGATCTAATTATGATTGATAGATTCTTAGTGCTCGGTATTGGAGAGGTTTGAGGTTTTAAATGATTTCTTGTATTCTTACTCTAGAGTTCAGAACATATAGCTTAGCTTGTTCCTATCAGTGCAGTTGGCCTGTCTACTTGATATATTTAAAACACATTAAGCTTATTCTTTTTGACCTTTGCATTTGTTGTTCTCTGCCTGAAACTTCCCAGCTTACTCTCGCCCTACCTCAAGCCAGTCTTTTTGTACAGGCTCCACTCAAATGTCATCTCCTTAAAGAGGCATTTTCTAAGCTCTCAATTGGAGTAGCCCTCTTGGTCACTTTCTCCCTTTGTTTGCTTCATAGCATTTATTTGCTGTCTGTAGGTCATTTATTGTTTGCTTGTATTATTGTCTGATTTCCTTACAGAAATAAAAGCAGAGCGCAGATTTTTTTTCTGTGAGGTTGCTCCCATGCCTCATTGTGTGGAATGAAAAAAGTGGTCAAAAAATAATTGTTGAACAAAGTCGGCCAAACCTATGACTGTCTTTTTCTGTGTGATAAAATGATAGTAAACCGGCTGTCTGTGTTACCTTGTGTCTTTGGTTGTGAGCAGTATCTCAACAGACTAATTTGGAAAATCTTGAACTAAGAAAACTAGAAAAATGATAGTTTTGTTTGTGTCAACTGGGAAAGAAGGTAGATCTGACTTCCAATCTGTCTCTCCCCACCTCACTTTTTTTTTAAGAAAGGAATTAAGCAAGGAAGAGGGGCAAGAAGCATTTTTATTTAATTGATTTTTTTTAAAATTTAATTGTTTATTTTGGTCTCACCCCTGGCCCTGGGTTTTGAACCCAGGTCCTTGGACTTTACGTTTAACATGGTCCACCTCCTAGCCATCTCAGCTGCCTGAGCCACAATTTTTAAAAACTTTCAAATCTATAGAAGTTTTGGGGGGTACATTATAGGATACCCTTCTATTGGAACTTACCTGATTGAACTGGGGTTATGAGTTTGGGGGGAGGAAAATCATAGGGATCAGTGCCATTTTCATCATATATCAAAGGTAAATGTGCTCAGCAAGATGTACAGCTGTTGATAATTGACTTTGGTCATACCTGGCTGAAGTGTTTTTCAGGTTTCTCCTCTGTAAAGCTACTCTCCCTTTCCCCCCTCCATACTGCCCTGTCGGAGGGAAGTGCACTTGTGCAGCCCACAGTAAGGCATGAGGAATTATGCTCCCTGTCCTTTGGGATGGAGTAACTACATAATTTACTGGAATTTTTTCTTCATGGGAATTTTTTCTTCATAGTCTCTCCCTATTTATTATTTATATCAGTATGAACTAAAGGATATTTATTTCATACTCCGAGCTATATTTTGTTCCCAAATTGTTTTAGCTTTGTCCACTGGGAGCTCTTTCATGTGGTTCCTTTAACATACATTCGTGTCTGTGTGTGTTTTATTGTTTAGAGCGCTTCCTACTTTCTGGCGCCACAAGATACGCCAGACTCATTGTATATTTCTTGTCATAGTGGTACATCAGCCATTTCTCCAAGAAGCCTGGGATCTTTTTCTTGGAGAATGGTATTAGAAACCAACATCGAGACATCTTTTCCTCTGCCCCTTTCAGTGGAGTAGTTTCACATATTTGTAATACAGTTATATTCTTGTTACAGTCTGCATTCTTTTCTGGAGTCACCCAACCTAAGTGACTTTTTGAAATTAGCATACATTAAAATTTACTCTTTCTCTTGTAAAGTTCTGTGGGTTTTTGACAGTGTATAAATGTCATGCATCCAAGATTAGTATTATAGAAAGGGAATAATAGTACTGCTACTACTATTATTCTATAAGCATATCATAGAGAATAGTTTCACTGCTTTAAAATCCTCTTGCATTGCACCTATTCACCCTTTCCTCCCTTCCCAAGTCCTGCAAACATCTTTTTACTATCTTCATGGTTTTTTTGTCTCTTCTAGAATGTCATATATTTGAAGTCATACAATATGTATTCTTTTTAGACTGACTTCTTTCACATATTTTTTAAGGGTCTTTCACTTCATTTCATGACTCGATGGCTCATTTATTTTTCTTGCTGTTGCTGAATAATATTGCATTGTGTGGATGTATCACAGTTCATCCATTCAACTACTGAAGGATGTATTTTGGTCACTTCTAACTTTGACAACTATGAATTGCTATAAACATTCACTTGCAAATTTTGGTTTTGTCCACACAAAATTGTGGGCAAATTCAGTTCAGTTGAGTAAATACCTATGAGAGTGGTTGCTGGATGACATGGTAAACCAATTTTAGCTATGTAAGAGATTGTCAAACTATTTTCCAAAGTGACTACCATTTTGTATTTCCTTAGCAGTGAATGAGTTCTTTTACTCCGCATCCTTGTCTGCGTTTAGTTTTTGCAATTAAAAAAAAATTATTTTAGTAGGTGTTTAGAACTCCAACTTTTAAGAAATTTTAGTTTTTCATGGCTGACTATTTTGAAGAGAAATGATAAGGTTTTTTAGAGAAAACTTTAAATAATCACCTTTTTGTAGTGATTTTTGATTTCAGAAAAGTTGCAAAGATGATACAGAGAATTCCTGTTTATTTCTTACCTAGTTTCCCCAATTGTTAACATCTTATATGGTACATTTGTCAAAACTAAGAAACTGATATTGGTAAATTAACTAAACTACAGTTTTTATTTAATTTCAACAATACTTCTGTTAACAGATTTCCTTTTTGTTTTAGGATTAATCCAAGTTAATATACATTTAGTTGTTGTCTCTCCAGATCTTCTCTGCTCTTGACAGCTTTTCAGTCTTTCCTTGTCTTCATGACCTTGACAATTTTGAGAAATACTAAATCAATTATTTTATGGAATGTCCCTCTTTGGCGTTCGTCTGGTATTTTTCTGTTTATTAGAGGAGGAGTATGTGTTTTTGGAAAGAATGCCACAAAATACCATCTTTTCAGATAAGGGGACATGTGATGTCACATTATGTCACTGGTGATAACACCTTGATTACTTGGTTAAGGTAGTATTTGTCAGATTAAGTAGTAAACCTACTACTTTCCCTTTCAATATTATCTTTGAAAGTGAGTGACTGTCTAACTCACCTTCAAAATGGGTGAAGGAATTAAATTCCACTTCCTGGAGGGAAAATATTTGGATATATTTGTCGGAATTATGTAAGGGAGATTTCTTTTCTCTCCCATTTCTTTCTTTTTTGACATTTAAATTTAAATTTAATTTTTGTTGTACATGTTGGTTGTTTCCCCTACCCCCAGCCTGAGGACACCAACCCAGGTCCTTGGTATGTATGTGGACTGTGCTGTTTAGAAGGTGGTGGTACTAACCATTTCTCTACCTGTGTGCCACTCGCATTTATTTCTTTATTCAACCATTTATCTATATCAGTATATATTTACTGGGTACTTTGATTTTAACCTTCTCTGTCTCTCTATATATACATATGTGTATGTATGCATGTATGTAGATTTTGTTTTGTTTTTTCATTATTCCAGCTTTGACCATGGGAAACACTTTTAAGTTAACTCCTGCATGTCCCTTTGACGTGACTTCATCCTGTGTTTCCTATTTTTGACAATTGTTTACTTCCTGGTGCTACAAGATGTTCCATGCTCATCTTATATTTTCCCTTCCCTAACTCTAGAATCAGCCATTTCTCTGAGTCTGGTTCCTTCTATTGGTATTTAGAAGTCAAAATATGGGTGCTCGGTGTGCTCATTACTGTGGTGTCTTTGTTTCTAGACCTCGTTAGATGGAGCTAGGTGATATATGTATGTATACCAATGCACGTGTGTGAGTAAGCATATAATTAAATCATTCTATCTGTACTTATATTAAGCTAGACATAAGTTCATATAATTCTGTCCAACTTCCAGAAGAAACTTACATCCTAAACAAAGGTCCTCTAATTGCCACAGAAAACATTGTTCCCCCTGACTTGGTAATGGCCGTTATTTCTTCGGAGCATATGGCCTTTGCTTAGATATTTGTTCAGAGCATAAATTCTGACTCAGTTGGAATGATCCTATGTTTTTGGCACAGGTAAGTCAGATAAACCATAGTGACCTTGTGTCTGTTCAGACATGAATTTTTTTTTTTTTTTGCTTTATTAAGAAATGAGAAATTACTTTGTTATCTTGATTATACTTCTTAGGTTTGTTATTCCAATAACTTAGAAAATTATTAAAGTAACTTTCTAGAAGGATGAGAAAAAGTTGGGTAGTCTCAAGTATTTCTTGAAATCCATTTGTTTAATATGGATGTCTTTTTTCAACCATAAGATTTAAAGTATTTAGCATTTTATTTATCCAAAAGTCAACTACAAAAATAAAAAGTCTTTTCAGTAGCCTGCGTAGATATCACAAACAGTACTGACTTCTCTTAAGCAGACACTAACTCAGTTTTTTGTTTTGTTTTATTTTAAGAGAAAGGAAGCAGGCAAGAATGAAGGAAGAGAGGAGAAAAAAGCATTTATTTATTTAGTTGTTCATTTTAGTTGTTTCTAAATCATCCAGAACCACAGGACGTGCCCCCACTCAGTTTCTGTTCTTAATGATTTTTTTTTTTTTTTTTAAAGGAAGGGTACAGACAGGTAGGAATGAAGGCAAGTAAGCAGGCAGGCAGGAAGAGAGAAAAAAAAGAGCACTTTTTTTAGTTGTTCATCTTGGTTGTTTTCCCCCCCACTGCCCCAGGTCTTAAACCAGGGATCTTGGGATGTATGTGGACCAAACCTGGTTGGCTAAACCCATGGGCCACCAGGGCATGCCCCTACTGGAATTTTCCAGCCTGCTTGGTTCTTTATAAAGAAAAGCTAAAATTAGGGGGTACTGCTACAAGATAACTAGAAGTATTATCTTGATCGCAAGTGGCGAAAAAGGAAAGTTACAAAATATAAAACATTAAAATTCAGAAGCCACATTGAAACCATTTAGTTTTGATGTAAGAATTCCCCATGCCTCTGTGGCAGTAGATCTTGAAGCTGTTGCATTGGTTGCTCAAATAGATACACCTGAATAATTTAAAAGACTATCAGTCTGTTTTCTTTATGAAGACTAGGAGACTTACATATTATTTTAGATTGATATGAAAAAAATTGATGTTTCAGGGATAAACCTCTTGATAACTGGTAGACTTGACTCTAGAACTTCTCATTTCATAATCAGTTTTGCTATATTTTTCCTGTTTTATGCTTATTTGCATTGCTTAAAAATCTCTTATTTATAGATTTCAGGGATATATTTAATACTATAATTCTCTGCTTTTGGTCTGTTAAAGTTTATTTTTAATGCAGTGCATGTTTTGGGGGGATGGGTGTGGACAAAAACATCTCCTGAAAACTTTCTAGTCTAGAACTAGTGAGTGCTTCATTTTAGAGTATAGACCAAGCCCTCTACAGACCAAATCTCTGTAAAATGAACAAAAATGCATTTTTATGCATTAGAGGATGGCCTATTATTTTATCACTTCCTTGCATAAAGTCACTGGGTTTGTATGATCTGGCCTTTTTCAATCTGCCCCTTTCTCTCAGCCCCTATTTGGCTACATGAATTACAGTTCTGTTCTTTACTCTCGCCTAGCTAGCTCTTTCATGTTTTTGTGAACATGCCTGAAATCTTATTCCCACTCATTATGCTTTTTCCTGGCTAATCACGATTAATTTTCTTTAGTTTTCAAGTCTATCACTTTCGTAGGAGACTTTCTCTGACCCTCTTATCTAGATTGGTTGCCTCTGCTATGCTCTCCTAGCACCTTGCTCCAGGGCTACTATCTTGAACAGCCTGACATAGCTGAGGGCATGGCAGCAGCCTCAGATGACCTGGGAAGCATAAATGTACATGCGGGGCAGAGAATAATATGGTTATCTGGGAGGATTCTTCATATGTATGAGGCAAGGTTCACTGCTGGTGGTGGCTCAGGCGTTAATACTGTGTCTGGGGTGTAGAATACGTAAAAGCCTAAGGACCCGGGTTCTTGACCTGGATGGGGTGAGGGGAACAAACAAAATGAACAAATAAATAATACAAATGCTTCTTCCTCCTGTCTTTTCCTGCCTGCCTCCATGCCTTCATTCCTGCCTGCCTGCTTTCCTCAATAGATAGATAGATAGATAGATAGATAGATAGATAGATAGATAGATAGATAGATAGATAGATACAAATAATAAAACTCTTTAAAAAAATTAAAAAGCATGTCCTGGTGGAGCAGCAGTTAGGTCAATTGCCTCTGAAGGAGCAAGCCACATATACTCCTGGATCTTGGGGGGACAAATAAATAAAAATAAAGATGATTCCTCCCCCTCTCCCTTCCTGCCTGCCTACTTGCCTTCATTCCTGTCTGCACCTTTCCTTTAAAAAATGAAAATAAATAAATAAATAAACATTACAAATTTTTTATGATTGGATTCATAGAAAATCATGAACCATGCTACTTCTAAGAAATGTGTCTATGCATGCCATGGTAAAGCAGCGGTTAGGTCAATCACCTCCAAAAGGTGTAAGTCACCTACCCCTGGGTTCAAGTCCCATGCTTAGGGAGAAGCAAACAGTGTGAGCAACCAAATAAAAAAAAAAGATGCTTCTTCCTCTTCTCTCTTCCAGCCTGCCTACCTGCTCACTTTCATTCCTACCTGCATCTTTCCTTTAAAAAAAAAAAAATTTGTCTGAAGATTTAGCTAAAGATGGTTAACTTTTCACTTTAAATGTCTATCCATGCCTTTTTATTTTAAACAATGAGCTTCAATTTTTTTTAAATCACGTTTTTAAAAGCTTTAACGCTTAAATCCCAACCTGAAACCTTGAAGCTAATTCTGTCTCTGCTTATCCCATAAGTTAAGTCTCACTTCTTCCCCTTAATATTTTCTAGGTAATATAACTCGTTTGAAAGAAGGAACTCATATTTTTCACCCTAGCATCTAGCAGTGTTTTATATGCTAAGATGTAATTCCCAAAACAGCACAATTTCACCAATTCACAGAAACCTTAAATATACAATAAGTGTGTTCCTTCAGTTGTTTATAAATAAAAATTTTGTATGTTAAATGTGTCAGCAAAACATGATATATTTCAAGGAATTCTGAAGTAAATCCTTTTTCAAAGTGAAAAATCATTCAGTAATAGATTTGGAAATTTTATGCAGTTTTTGTGACTATTTTCTCAGTTGCCTTTTTAAATACAAAACACATTCAAAATAGGATAATTTTATTTTTAGACTCTTTCACTTTTGGCAAAGCCATGGCAGGACAGTTGCTTGTGGTAAATCATATTGTAGCGAGCACTGGTCCAGAGTATATTCATTCTAAATTTGTCGTGTTTGGCTCTCGAGTCAGATCTCGGTTCTAAAACTTTTCTGTTACACACTGACTGAGCCTCAGTTTTGTAATTTGTCATAATGATGCCACCTTCATGTGGTTCCTAATTTAATACATTCATTTGGGGCATTATGTGCCAGGCACTATTCTAAGCACTTCACACATGCTAACTCATTTTTTTAATATTCATAACTCAGAAGTCAGTATTACTACTACCATTTTTATAGATGAAGAAACAGACACAGTTAAGTAATTGGCCTAAGGTGATTCAAGTAACTGTTGTGAAGATGAAATTGGACTTTGATTCACATATATTTTATTTTAAGGAAAGGTATCTACTTTTAAGAGAAGAAAGAAGGGTATAACCTTTTTTTTTTTTTTTTTTTTAAGGAAAGGTACAGGTAGGAATAAAGGTAAGTAGGCAGGCAGAAAGAGAGAGGAAGAAGGACATAATTTTATTTAGTTGTTCATCTTGGTGGTTTCCCAGGTCCTGGGTCTTTAACCAGGGACCTTGGATGTATGTGGACTGCCCCAGGTTTAACCCTCTAGGCCACCAGGGGGTGCCTTTACTTTTCTTTTCTTTTTTTTTTTTTTAAGGAAAGGTGCAGGCAGGAAGAGAGGAACAGAAACATTTATATTTACTTGTTCATCCTGGTTGTTTCCCCCACACATGAACCTGGGTCCCTGGGATGTATGTAGACTATGCCTGGCCGGAAGCCGTAAACTTAACTGCTGCTCTATCAGGGCATGCTAGGAAAAGCTTTTTTTGTTTGTTTGTTTTAAAGGTACAGGCAAGAATGAAGGTGAGTAGGCAGAAAGAGAAAAGTTGATTTTTTTCAGTTTATTCATTTTGGTTGTTTCCCCCATTCTCTGATCATGAACCTGGGTCCTTGGGATGTATCTGCTATCTGTCTTATCTCTGCACCAGGGTGTGCCCAATTTCCTTTTTTTAAGTTAATAATGAATTTCTTCCACATCAGTGTTAAATATTTACTTGTCTTCATCTCTGTTTTATATACCCCATAGTGTCTTGCTTTAAAAAAAAGATACCTTGCTTTCATCTAGTAGATCTTATATTTACATCTTTAATCCATTTTGAGTTAATTTTTGTATACGATAGAAAGGTCCATCTTCATTTGTCTACATGCGAATATCCAGTTTACTCAGTTTACTGTCTTTTCCTCATTGGGTGGTCTTGGCAACCTCGTCAAAGATCATTTGACAGTTTATGTGAGGATTTATTTCTGGGTTCTCTGTTACATTGGTCTATTATCTTCAGATCAGTACCACACTGTTTTGATTACTGTAGCTTTGTAATATGTTTTGTAATCAGGAACAACTAAACTTGGTTCTTTTTCAAAATTATTTTGCCTATACTGGATCCTTGGAGAACCTATGTAAATTTTAGTATGAATATCTTAATAATACTGACCTTGCAATCCATAGATGTGGGGTGTCTTTTCATTTGTGTCTTCTTTATTTTTTGTCAACACTTTTATAGTTCAGTGTACCTGAAATCTCTTACCTTACTAACTAGGTTTATACTTAAATAATTTATTTTTTTTATGCTATTGTCAGTGGAATTGATTTATTTCTTTCCTTTCCAGGTTGTTATTAGTGTATAGAAATTGACTAATTTTTCTATGTTGATTTCGTAAACTGCAACTTTGCTGAATTCACTTACTAGTTCGAACAGTTTTCTTTTGTGAGCATACAATTATATTATCTTTGAACAGAAATAATTTTATTTCTTCCTTTCCAGTGTAGATGCCTTTTATTTCTTTTTCTTGCCTAATTGCTTTGGCTGACACTTCCAACATTATATTGAATAGGAGTGCTTAGTATGAACATCCTTGCCTTGTTCCTGATCTTAGAGGAGAAGCTTTCAGTCTTTTCATCATTGGATAATGCTAGCTGTGGACTTTTCTTTAATGGTCTTTGTATTCCAGTTTGTTGAGTGTTTTAGTCATAGAACAGTGTTAAATCTCATCACGTGCTTTTTACTGCATCAGTTTAGATGTGGTTTTTGTTCTTTTTTTTTTTTTTTTCTTAAGGAAAGGTACAGGTAGGAGTGAAGGTAAGTAGGCAGGCAGGAGAGGAGAAGAAGCACTTTATTTTCATTTAGTTGTTCACATTGGTTGTTCCCTCCGGCCCCAGGTCTTGAACCCTGGACTTTTGCGTGTATTTGGACTGTACCCAAGGTGTTCTAGACCACCAGACCAGCAGGGTGTACCTTGTCCTTCGTTCTTAATAAGAAACTATGATATACAATGATTAATTTGGTATGTTGAACCATCCTTACATTCTGGAATGAATCCCACTTGGTCATGATTTTTCATCCTTTTAATATGTTGTTGAATTCAGTTTGTTAATATTTTGTTGAGGATTTTTGCATCAGTATTTATCATCACTATTGGTTTGTAGAGTCTCTGTCAAGTTTTAGTATCAGGGTAATGCTGGCATCATAGAATTGGACGTGTTCCTTCCTCTTCGAGTTTCAAAAGAGTTTCAGGGGGAGATGTTTTTTTGTTTGTTTGTTTTAAAGAAGGTTGGAAGAGGATGAAGAAGCATTTAAGAAAGAATGAAGAGGACGAAGAAACATCTTTATTTGTTTAGTTGTTTATTTTGGTTTTTCACCCCAGCTCTTGTTCTCAAACCTGGGTCCTTGTTCTATTCATGGTTCACTTGCCAGTGTCTCTTCTGTCTGATTCCCAGTGGCACGCTTTGCTTTTAGTTCTTCTTTAAATAGTTTGTGGAATTCTCCACTTAAGCCATCTGGTCTTGAGCTTTTACTATCCCTTTTAAATCCCTTTCCAGGCACATCCTTGTGGCTCAGGTGACTGAGAGACTAGTGTGCAGACTGCATACAGGTCAGGGACCTGGGCTGAAGCACTGCAGCCTGGGTGAAACATCAATATGAATAACGAAATAAATGTTTCTTCCTCAAAAAAAAAAATCCCTTTCCAGTGATGTTGGTGGTTGATGGTAGGCTGCTGTGCTGCATGTGGCACCTGAGTCAGCCCTTAGGAAGGCCTGCTGTGACTATGGTACTTACTAGTTGGGCCTACACATTGTGCTAGATGTGAATAGATAACTTAGAAACTCCTCTTTACTGTATATATCTGTGTATATGGAGGAGAAACCAGTTTGACTTCTTGAATGGGTTTTTTGCTTTTCTTTTTTAATCAATATTTTTTCCATTTACTGCTTTCTTTGCCAAGTATAGGAGGCTGATAAATCAAAATTTGCTTTTCGAGTGGCCTTGTGTGAATGCCTACATTTTGATTTAACGACAAAATATATTCTATCAGGTTTAGAGTGCCTGAAAAAAGTCAGTGATGGCAGAGCCCACTTTTATGCAGTCTGTGCTTTTAAATGACCATGACATCTACGATATTAGCATAAAGCAGACTCATTCATTCCTTTGTGGTGATTTAACCAAGCACCAAAGAGATTAGGACTATGAATTCTTTACTGTTGAACTGCAAGCAATTCCCAAACAGTTAACATTAGCTACAGATAGAATGCTGGAAAAACTTGGAATTGCAAGTATGCTCTTTTCTGTACAACTTGTTGTGGAGTAGTGTTTCATAAAATTGTAGGGGTAGGAGAGTTAATGCGAACTCCTTGTTTTATGTATGAGAATACTGAAGTCTCTAGTAAATAAGTGACTGAGGTTTCACAGCTAGTTACTGGCAACAGAGCAGGGATTTGGGGAAATAAATGGTCTTCTTTCCAGCCTATTACTCCTCTCAGATTAAAAAAAAAAAAAAGTTTATATTCTTAAATTCTGCCGGAAGACTACAGCATGTATGTAATTTTTAAATGACAAGATCCTACTAGCTGAAGACAGAACTTATTTTTCCTTCTTTTATCTTAAACTCATGGAATATTTGATTATGTTAAAGATGGGATATATGATTAAAGCAAACACCTGTGTTGCTATCACCTGCTTAAGAAAATAGATCTTTACCAATATCCTCTCAGCTTTCCTTGATTGCATCCCAGATTGTATTACCTGCCTTTTCTACTAGGTTGAATTTTCAGTACATCCTCCCCATACTTTTTGACCACACACATATTTATCTTTAGGGTATATTATTTGGATTTATGTAATCATAACTGCATGTTCTTTGCTAGCTGTCTTTCAGCATGGTTTGTGAAATTCATTCTTGTTTTTTCTGCTAGCTGTCTTCCTTTGTTTTCATCACTATATCTTTAATATCTTTTCTGTGATTATACCATACCTTATTCATTCTCCTGTCCATGCATTTTTAAAAATTGGTATTTAATTCACATACTGTAAAATGTATCCTTTTGAAGTGTCTTATTCAATGGCTTTTTAAATACATTCACAGAGTTGTGTAACCATCACCACTATCTGATTCTAGAACATTTTAATCATCCCAGAAAGAGACCTCGTAACTGTCATTCTCCATTCCCCCTCTCTTTCTCTTCCTTCCAAGTCCCCACCCCTGGCAACCACTACGCTACTTTCTGCCCTTGGATTTGCTTAACTGTATGTTTTACATAATTTTATGGCCTTTGTGTCTGGCTTCTTAGCAGTCCGTTTTTAAGGTTAACCCAGATTGTGTGTGTGTGTGTGTGTGTGTGTGTGTGTGTGTGTGTACATATATATATATATATATATATGTACTTTATTCCTTTTTATGGCTAAATGATAGTCCGTTGTATAGCTATGCCACATTAGGGTTTCCGTTTTGGGAATATAAATAGTGCCGTTATTAACACTTATATACAAATGTTGGTTTTTTTTTTCCCCCACTCTCAGTTGTGAACCCACGTCCTTTGACTTTACAGGTTCACACCCTAGCTGCCTCAGCTATCTGAGCCACGAGGGCATGCCCGTATATGCAGGTTTTTATGTGGTCACATGCTTTTAATTCTCTTGGAATTGTGTCATTAATAGCACATTTTCCAAAAATGGATATACCAGTTTACATGCCCATCAACAATGAGGAAAAATTCCAACCCTCCCCTTTAAACATTTTTAAAAAAATATTGGCAGTAGTATTTTAAATACATTTCTTAATATTTTTTGTAAGCTTCTTTTTGCTTCCTAACTGTGACAATATTTTTGATAAAGTTTTTAATATATAACAAGATTGCTGTGGGATTTTATTTAGGTTGTGTGTGGACAGACTCATCTGAATGTTGGAAAACCAGTCTGACAATGGACGTACTAATGCATGTTTTGGTTTGTTCTTGTCAGTAGGGGTACTTTTTGTCTATCCTTATAGCTTGGTGATCTGAACAAAATGACCAGATTTAATATGTGTGAATCCAATTTGATATGATAATTTTCATGATACTTTTTGAAGTGTTATAAAATAGCACCTACGATTAATACCAAGTGATCTATGTCTGGTTTGTAAATAGAAGAGTACATTATAAACTATTAATACAAAATTGCAGAAGGAACTGGTTTTAAGTCATAGGTATAAAAATATAAATCTAAGCACACCCTGGTAGAATAGAGTTTGGGCACAGTCCACATACATCCCAAGGTCCTGGGTTTGTGTCCCAGGACTGGCAAGAACAACCAAGATGAACAATTAAATAAAATTAATCAAGTGTTTCTTTTTCTCTCTTCCTCCCTGTCTCTGCTCACCTTCGTTCTTGCCTGCATCTTTCCTTAAAAAATAAAACACACACACACACACACAACTCACACATACTGGAAATTAGTACTAAGTAATAATTCAGTTACAGTTGAACTCAAATACATTGCAGGTGTTGAAGGATTGTAAGATGGTTCATATAGTCATTTTGGAAAACAGCCTGGCAGTTAAAAATTAAATATATGCTTACCATACCACCCAGCATTCCCACTCTTGGTATTTGCCTACAAGTAATTGCCCAAGTAAACTTACGTTCATACAAAAATCTGTAGTGTTTTTTTTTGTTTTTTTTGTTTTTTTCATAATTGCTAAAATTTGGAAACAACCTTACATGACCTTCATCTGGTAAGTGGATGAACAAAATATATGTTAAATCATACAGTGGGGTACTACTCAGCAGTAAAAATGGAGCAAACTAATGTTTCACAACATGGGCGATCTCGGTTTTATGACACTAAGTAAAACATACCAGACTCCGCAGACTAGTACCTTATTCTTTTTATATGACACCTTGGAAAAGGCAAAACAGTAGGCAAAGAATACCAATCAGTGTCAACGAATAGTTACTGTGGTTGCCTAGGGGAGAGGGGTTGACTACAAAGGGAGGCCAGGGAATTTTGTATCTAATGGAGGTCTTCTTGATTGTGGTAATGGATAGATGATGTTGTGTTGATCAAAACTCAGAACCGAGTACTAAAAAGAGTGACTTTTAGTGTATGCAAATTATGCTCAGTAAACCTGACAATATGAAATCTCTTAGCTTGGGGGCCTCTCTCCTTTCCCTCTCTGATCCTGAATTAACACTGCATCTGGGAACTTGGGGAGCTAGGAGCACTCAGTGCGAGGCAATGTATTTATTTCTTAGTTTTAAAGAGAATATGATAGAAAAAGTAGAAAGTAACTATTTGTTGAAAATGGTATATTTTATTTATCATATATATATGTGTGTGTGTGTATATATATATATATATATATATATAGTACTTTATTCTAGGCATGGTTTTAGATGCTTCAGAAATCTCATGAACTTCACTCACTCAGTTCTAATGATGCAGTCTTGTTGGTCAGGTCCAATACCTCCAGCCTGCATGGGACACACACAGGTTGGTGGGGGTGGGACGTAACCAAGATAAACAGCTAAATAGATAAATGCTTCTTCCTCTTCTCTTTGCCTGCTCATCTTCATTCCTGCCTGCATTTTTCTTTAAAAAAATTCTCCTAATCCAGTGAGACAGTTACTATTGTTTTTCCATTTTACAAATAGAAAACAGAAGCAAAAAGAAATAAAATTTGTCCGAAGCTAAATTGCTAATAAGGGGCACAACTAGAATTTGAATTAAGCGTTCTAGTTCTGGAGCCATGTTCTTAATCACTAACTTGTCTTCTTTCTTCATTGAACATGGTTTAATAAAAAATCCCAGGTTATGCTTTTAAACCTTCCTTTTCTCTCATTGATTGTATGTACATTCAGTATAATTTGTTCCAGATAAAATTGTTTCAGCAAAAACATTGTGAGGAAAGTTTTTTTGTTTTAAGGAAGGAAGGGGTGAGGAGGAAGAAGCATTGACAGCAGGAAGGAAGAGGAGGAAGAGAAACATTTTATTTAATTTATTCATTTTTGGTTTTTTAATCTTAGCTCTGGGTCTTAAACCTGGTCCTTGGGCTGTATGCAGTTCACATACCGTCACCTCAAGCTTCTGGAGCCACAGGGGTACAGGCAGGAATGAAAAAGATCAGTCAGAATTCAGTAATAAATACTCACCGGCTTTCATACACTTGTGTATGTACACTCTACTATATTTATGAGGTTTGTCTGGACTCCGCTCTCTAACTTGGTCATACCTTTTGTTGTATTTAATGAGTATTCATTTTGCTTCACACACCGGGTGAAAAAGATGATTTAGATAATCTCCAGCCATTGCCTTTAAGGTGTTCACAATCTAATGGGAAGGCTGATGTGCAAACCATTACCCTTAGAACATTGTAATGGGGCTAGAATGTAAGATCTTAATTACCTAATTTAAAAGTATCGTTCACAATTAAATGCACTTTAAAATGAGGTTTTTCTCAGCAGCTCAAAAAATCAGACTATTCTCATCTGATTCAGTTTCTCTTTGCGGAATTCTTTGCAGAAGCTTTTTAAAATTATTTTACAAACCTGATAAGACAGTCTTTGTACTTGTTTTTTTTTTTTTGAGTCTTAAATTTCCACTTGAGCCCCAATTGGAAACACAGATCTTAGGGTGCTCATATATTTAGGTTCAGTACATGATCCTCATACTGGTCTGATGGTGGCTTAAGGCTTTATTTAGTAAGATGCATTTATTCATCTAGCTTAGACGGAGGAAGGAATACAGGCTTAATAAACACCTAATTCTCTTTCATGTTGGTATGAAGGAGACAGAATGCACTCAAACCTTTATAAACTGAGATTGAGGGAAAATGCTTTCTCTCTCAGACCGTTTCTTAACTCCTTGTGATATTAATTCATTTTAGCCTACAATTTTCTCAAGTACTCTTCATATTAAATTAGATGACTGTGCACCACAATTGTAATTTGCATGCCAGGTAGCTTTACCTGCATAGACTTGAGATGAATTCTTGACCAAATTTTTGAAAGATTATATTTTACTCACAAGAAGAATGTTATTTTTCTGTTTAACCTTTTGTTACTTTCCTCCCCATCTTCTGTCATTGTCTGGGATCCCTCGTGTTGTAGAGAAGGAAGTCAGTGGAAGGGTGAAGCAGTGCAGGCTGCCAGAAATCCTTCCTGGGCCCTTGAATTGCCATTAGAAGAACACTAACTGCTCAAGTTGATGGAATAAGCAGCTTACATAATGGGGGCTATATATTTACCCCAGGCTTTCCTGCAGCAGGTTTTTTTTTTTTTCTTTCTTTTTTTTTTTTTTTCAACCCTGGAGGAGGGATTAGGAACTGGTCATCGCCTTTGTTTATGGCACATTACCTGTGTTGCCACCAAAAAAGAGACTGACCCAACCGTGGTGGAATCTTTCTAGTAGATCCTTCTTTTGCCTCTTGCCTTGGAAACCCGTGGGCTGCACGGGTTGTCCTGAGTTCTGCAGCCCCCTGAGCCAAGATACTCTGCGGCCCCTTTAAGCCACCGGCGTGTGCGGGGAGCTGGGGCGGGCACTCTGACTGCGAGCCCTGGACCCCGCCCCCGGAGGAGGCGTCTCCCAAAGGCCCGCCGCACCAATGCCGCCACCGCCCGCCCGGTATTCCTGCTGATTCTGCTCGGGCCTTAGGGCCCGCGACCTCTCCCTGCCCGGGAGTGTAAGTGTCAAACTGCGGACAAGGATCAAGCATCCTGCGCCCATGCCGGAAGTCCTGGTGGACGGTGCAGGGACTTTCCTGGCCTATCAGCGGCGAAAGCTGTGAAAGAGCGTAAACAATGCCGGCTGCAGTGAGCTAAATGCTGGGGCATCTGCTCTACTTCTGGGCGGTGACAGCGGCCCTAGGGTGTGTGTTTGGATATGTAGTGGTTGAGCAGTGCCCACGACCCGGCTTTGCATCAGCCTGGCTCCTACTTGGGGTGAGGAGAGGATTGCTTTGCCAGAGTATAACCTGGTTGAGTTGGATGGGTGGAGCTGCGTCTAGTGCCCTGGGCCTTGGGACTTGAGCCTGGGTAGCTTCGGAATGAGTAAGCATTAGATTTTCAGCTACCTTGGTACAATTGAGTAGCAACTCTCAAAGTTGACCTAATTCACAGCCCGGTTTAGTTTTCTGTCTCCCCAGAGGCCTGCGTTGGTGTCTGGACCCCCTTTTGGAGACATTAACAGTGATCATCTATTAGGGAAAGTCCGGTTACCCTTCCCTGCTAATGTGAATAGCGTGATGCGAAAGAGACAGCTGTTTAACCTTTCCTCTTTCTGAAGGAATTTATGGGGGAGCCGGCAACATCTTAGGACTAGGACAGCAAGCACTCTGAAGTTTGTTGAGATAGCTGGCTAAAAAAGTTCCAATTTCTGAACCCCTAATAATGCAGAATACTCCAGGATTGCGATAACACTTGACCTTGTTAGTTGGAATTCCTGGAAGCAGTGAGATTTTTTTAAACAAGAGGAAATGGCTTCATAATTTTGTTATTGATTACTTTAGAGATGAATTTTCTTTTTGTCTGGTTTGGCCAAAAAATAAAGATCTTAAATCTCCCATGACAGTTACATAATGGTTACACTTCTTTAATATAGTTGTCCTTCTTAGACATGGTTTGAGTAAAGCTTTCTGGGCATGTATGTGTATTCTGCTTTATAATTATTTTCTTTTTTTCACTAAGTCCATCAGCATATCTTAATGACAGTTCAAAGGGGTTGCTTTTTAAGTGAGCAGAAGTTTTCCCTCAAAGTTCTCACAGGCTCATTCTGTGCTTCTGCAGCAGCGACTCCTTAGCCAGAAGTGAGAATCCAGGAATGGTAATCTGATCGAGATCTCCTGTATCCTGTACTGTGATAGTGAAGAGCTTTTGTAGGTCAAGTGCTTGGGAATTGGCATAGAATAGTTTCCCTGCCACAACCTCTTCCTCTTGGAAAGCTGAACAATATGTTTAATAATTGCATATCATTCTAATAGACTGTCAAGGTATAGGGTTTAAAATAAAGACACTATGCTTGAACACTTGGGTGGTGGGGAAGAATGGGTGGACTGATTGACAGTAGAGATTCTGGGTTCAGCTCTGACTTTACTCGGTGTTTTATTTTTAGCTGACTGATGAGAAAATACATAGACTCCATACTCCACATGTTATGATACTACTTAATGCTTACTTAATAGGTCATTGTTATTCAGTCGAATACTAAACTGAAAAATCAAACAGTCTGAAATTCAGTCTAAATTCTGTCTTTATGACCTTAAAAGCCTTGACCTCTCATCTAAAATAAACAATTACATCTTAAACCCCTTTAAAAAAGAAAGATAAATCATGTATTAGATTATAATATTTCTGTAGAACAGATTTGAGACTGGACTTCTTGTCTTTGTCTCTGTTTTAGGTTAAGGTAAAATCTCCCAAGAACTCTTGAATTATTTGAATTTTTTTAATATTTATAGTATGAACTAGAATGAATGAACATATACAATAATTATATATAATTCAGATTGATTTTTTTTAATGCTCTTTGTTGGCAGTTTTATTCATTTTTAAAACATCAGCTTTTGCTCTGTAATGAAAGCTTGGTTTCCTATGTCTGTGTTTATAAAATTCAGAACCCTCTGTTCATCCCTCATACCACATTTCCAGCCACTTAAAGATCGTATTTCTCAAATCTAAAACCAAGCTTATCATATTCTTCATTTCTCCACTCTAAAAGCAAACCATCCAGATCTTCTTTCTGACATGTTTTCAGTCATTGGCGGTACTGTTCTCCCAGCTCCTTAGACCAGAGCCTCCTATTAGATTCTTCTTCCTGCTCTCACATGCTTAGTGACTAAGACATTGATTCTACTCCTGTAATATAGCTTCCTTCAGTCTCTCCACCTTCCCTTTTCATCTCTGCTACGAGGACCTCTAGTTCTGACTCCGACTTCTCTCTGTCCTGGTACTGCGATAATTTGTCCTTTCAGGACTCCCCCACCCGCTTCCAACTCATTTTAATTGGTTTATCTTTCTAAAGTAAATAGGATCATGTTATTTCCATGCTTCAGTTCATCAGCATCCTCTAGTCCGTATGGGAGGGGTTGGGATGGAGAAAGTGGTGGCAGAGTGCACAGGACAATGGTGAAGAACACTTGGTGGTTTGGTGGAGGGCAGGGTGTGTTGAAATGTATCTGAAGAATGGGGAAACGGCACATATGGGTAACCTGTACATAAGAGTTTATTTTAATGCGTAGAATACATTAAAAATAACTGCAGAAAATTTAAATTTTAAAAAGAGTCCATGTGATCTGACCCTAGTGTACCTTTCTGGTGTTGAAGGGAGCTAGCTGTTTAGTGTTCCCTAAACATACTCAGTACTTCGCTGCATTCACGATTTTGCCTTCCTTGTTTTCTCTTCCACTCCTGTTTTTTGAAAAATCTCACCTGTCTTTCATCATTGAGTTCAGATGCCATCCTCTTATGAGATTTTCACTGGCCATCCCTCACTCACTGGTAGTTAATCATAATTCTGAACGCCCACAGCTCTTACTTGGCCCTTGCTAGGATCCTGATTGCGTATAGTATGTTTTGTTTTGTTATTTGTTAACATGTCTTACTTGTACTGCTGTAAACTCCTTGAGCAGCTCATGCTTTACCCTTGGGAAAGTCGAATGCAGTAGGTAAAAATGGAAATGGGGTAATTCCTTATTATTAGATTTTATCACGAGAAAGCTTTTTTTTTTGCATTTTTAATTAATGTTTTATTTAGATAACTTTGATTTACAAAAAAATTAAGTTTAGATATGCAGGCTCACTGTTCATGAAATATATGCTAATGTGCCATGCCCACCACCAAATTACCAGTAGTCCTCATCACTGTCCATTGAAACCCCCACCACCCCTTGCTCCCAACCCTCAAACCCTGCCTTTTGGTAACTTCAGTTCTGTTACCAGGCATGTATAGAATGATTGTTGTCTTTATCAAATCATTCTTTTCTCCTAAGGACTTTCTCCTAAACTTTGATTTTTTTCAAAAGCCATTTCAAGATATAGATATTTAAATTCACCCTTTTGAAGTATGCAATTGAATGATATTAGTATGTTTCTAGATTGGGTTGCCACAGTTAATTTTAGTACATTCTCATTACCCCCAAAAGAAAACTAAAACCCCTTACTCATTACCCTTCTGGTATCCCCAAATACCCCAGTCCTGGACAAGCACTGATCTGCTTTGTCTCTATGGATGTTCCTGTTTGGAACATTTCAATAAAGGGAATTACACAATATGTCATCCTTTCACTTAGCATAAGGTTTGTTGTTGTTTTTTTTCCTGAGCAAGGGTAGGAATGAAGGCGAGTAGGCAGGCAGGTAGAGAGAAGAGGAAGAAGCATTTTATTCATTTTATTTAGTCATTTATCTTGATTGTTTTTCCCAGGCCCCGTTCTTGAACCAGGAACCTTGGGATGGATGTGGAAGGCACCTCTGGTGAACTAAACTGCTAGGCCACCAGGGTGCACCAGCATAAGGTTTTTAAGGTTCATCCATGTTGTAGTATGTACTTTATTCTTTTTTTTTCTTTTATTATGGTAAAATACACATAACAAAATTTACCTTTTTTTTTTTCCTCAAGGAAAGGTGCAGGCAGGCATGAAAGTGAGCAGACAAGCAGGCAGGAAGAGAGAAGAGGAAGTACTTACTTTTCTTTGGTTGTTTATCTTGGTTGCTTCCCCTGGTTCCTGGACACCAGCCCTGGTCCTTGGGATATATTGGGACTGCACTTGGCTGGAGGTGGTGGACCTGACTGCTATTCCACCAGGGTGTGCCCTCTTAAACGTTTTTCAGTGTGTAGTTTATTGACAGTGGACATTCATAATGTTATGCAACCACCACCACCATCTATCTCTACAATTCTTTTTATCTTATAAAAGTGAAGCTCTATTAACCAGTAACATCTCACTCTCCCATTCCCTCCATCCCTGACAGATAGCATTCTACTGTCTGTCTCCATGATTTTTGACTATTCCTAAGTACCTCAGAGAAGTGGAATCATACAACATTTGTCTTTTTAGGGCTGCCTTATTTCACCTACCATAGTGTTCTCAAAATTCATCCAAGTTACACCATATATCACAATTTTTCCTTTTAAAGATGAACAATATCTCATTGTACATGTACCACACTTTGCTTATTCATTCATTCATTTCTGGACACTGAATAATGCTGCTGTGAACACCGGTATACAAATATCTCTTCAGAACCCTGATTTCAATTCCTTGGACATATACCCAGAAGTGAAATTTCTGCATCATGTCATAATTCTATTTTTAATTTTTTTGAGAGTACCATACTGTTTTCCACAACAGCTAAATTATTTTACATCCCTACCAAGAGTGTGCAAGGGTTCCAGTTTCTCCATATTCTTGCCAACACTTACTGGGAGGGCGCGTGCATATGTGTGTACATGTGTGTGTGTACGTGTGTGTGTGTGTATGTATGTTTAATAGCCATTTTAATGGGTTTGAGGTGTGTGATACCTTACAATTTTGATTTGCATTTCTCTAATGTTAATAATATTTAACATCTATTCATGTGCTTATTGGTTATTTGTATTTCTTTGGAGAAATGTTTCTTCAAGTCCTTTCCTCATTTTTTAATCAGGTTGGTTTTTGTGTTGTGTTTTAGGAATTCTTTATAGTACTTCATTTTTTTAATAGTATTCTTTTGTATGGATTTTCTACATTTTATCCATCAGTGGATGGACAGTTGGGTTGTTTGCACTTTGGCTGTTATACAGACGTTAGTTTGGTTTTAATTTATTAATGCATGTGAAAACAGTACTACATTTTTCTAATGAGATTGTTTAGGTCTTTATCTTATATTACTTTTCATGAAATTTTATATTTTTCTTTTACAAATTCCATTTTATACTAAGTCTAAAATACCTCTTCATTAGTTCCTGAATATGTTTTGAATGTTCTCAAGGCTTTTACTTTCCTTTGTGATAATAGTGAAAATTTATGAATAGAGGCAAAGTTGAGTTTTCAAATAAGTGGTCACTTTAATGATTCCAGCCCCACAAAGTTCTAGAATTATAAGTCTGAAATTTAGAGCTAATATCAATTATAAAGTTCTAGAGTACCACCCTTCATTTTTTATTATTCTCAGGGAAAGATTTTTCTTTTCACCTGGGTAAAGTCAGCTGTCAATAGAAGGGTTGCCAAGTGGATGACGGTACTGCATGGAGTCCAAACTAGGAATCCAGAAATTTCTTCTAGGGAAGACCCTTGTGGCTCAGCAACTGAAATACTGATGTGTAGATTACATACAGTCCCAGGACTTGGGTTCAAGACTAGGGCCTGAGACGAAAAACCATAATGAACAGCTAGAGGTTTCTTCCTTCTCTTCCTTTCTTAAATGCTTCTTTCTCCCCTCTCACCCGCTCTCCCTTCCTCTCTTTAAAAAGAAAAAAAAGAAAGAAATCTCTTCTAGCCCAATCTCCCCTACTTAAGTGACCTTGGGACAAGACACTGAACCTCTAATTTCCCCACGTGCACAATTTATTCCACTTTTTTTTTAACCTTCTAATTATAGAGAATTAATAAGATAAAAAGTTCTTGCTCAAGAGAATGCTGTAGTTTAGTAAGAGTCATATAACTAAGAGTAAAACAAAAACAAAAGAAACCAGAATGAGATCATTTGAGTATTTATTTATGAAATATATAGAGGTGATTGAATGTCTTCCTTACTGGATTCTCAAGCAAATGATTGTAAAAATATTTATAATATATAAAGTGCTATTAACATATAGAATTGGCATTAACTATTATTACAGTTATGGATTTTGGGGCAATTATAAACTATGCCCTAAAGTCTTGGAAAGTAAGGAGCCGTCACATGATCATAGAATTTGAAAGGTTGTGGACCAAGAAATTTTAACCTGAAGTTAGAATTTAGGGACTTTATGAAGTTGGAAGGAAAAGATAGTTATAATTATTTATATTATAATAATAAAATAACCTTAACTGAAATTTTAGCATTTTCTTCTGTTACAAATGTAGGCAGCAGTGTGCCGTGTGATTATATCTAAGTCAAGCTACGAAGTTGTGCTGCTAAAGCTTATCCAGTGTCATAACTCAATGTTACCTTCATAAAAAAGAAAAGAATGTAAACAGTAAACCACAAGAATATTAGAAGAACCCACGCCTTTGTCATCAATAGAAGTCATTTTTATAATCACATTGTGATCTGTCAAAATATTTTTGTTCGTCATGACTTCAGAATTACAGTAGATATTAAACCTGCTGATAGATTTTAATGAAATAATGGTGAGCTCAAATAGTCACATTTTAAAATATTTTGTAGCTATTTTAGCAATTTCTTTTCTATAATCATACATTTTATGATTTAGAAATACTCTGAGCAAGAGCCTATGCCATAAAATAGAAACTGACAAAATGAGAGTTAAGTGGTACTAATTCCATTTTATACTTGAAGGAGGAAGAGAGAACTACATGGCCTTACCCTCCCATAGTGTTAAGTAGATCAAGAGAGGTTTAAAAAAAAACTCAAAACCACAAAGGCTGTAGTTTTCAGGTCTTTATTTGGTCAATTCATAAGTGAAAATAAAGAAGATAAAGAGACTATAATAAAATTCTAAAAGGTTTATGCGTCGTATGTAACATTTTATTCTCTTTCGAATGTTTAATTTGTGTATTACTATATCATTTTCAGTTAGCTTATAGTAAAATAGCTTATTTAGCTCAGCTTGGTGTATTGTATTTGCTTTCTTAATCCTATAAAATTCCAAAATAAAGTCAACTATAACTTAAAAATGAAATATTTTCAAATTAGGAATGCTTGATGCTCATAATAGTAAATTACTAGCATTTATTGATCCTTTGCTAAATCTAGTCAAAGATTTGCATGTACTAGTTTAATCTACACAGCAACCCTCTGAGATTATAGGTCCTGTTATCCTCTTTACATACTGAGGCCATATACATTTGTCTAAGACTTTGCCTAAAATTTCATCTGAAGTTTGTAGCAGTTTTGAGGAAACCCAAATAATTCTTTTATCTTCTTTCCTTTCCTTTTACTTTCCTTTCTTTTTCCTCCTCTTCCTCTTCTTCCACCACCCCTCATTTAGATTTGCAGCAGTTTGAAGATAATAATATTTTTCTCAAGAAGTAAAAACTCAGGTTTCATAAGAGCATTTACTGTTTTGGGGGTTACTGTATTTTTCTTTCCTTCCCCAGAAGACCCAATTAATCATTTTATATGGGCCAGTTAGTGTGCATAATGAACTGAGGAGCTCATGTTCTGGTCCAATAATGCTGGTTTCATCTGAACTCCATCATGATCCCTCTTCTCACTGTGTACTCTCCCTCAGTGATGTCATTTACTCCCTTGGTTTTAATTACATTTATCTCCTTATAGCTTTATCTCCCAACCAGATCTCTGTCTTGAGCTCCAGGTTTTGATCTTTAGCTGCTGCCCTCATCTACCCTTGTCTAGCACTTCATTTCTCTCTTCCAGTCCTATATTCACTCAATAAGGACGTTCTTTGACGTTTTCAACATCTCTAAAATCCATCTACTTTTCTTCATCTGCACCGTTACTACCCTTAGAGCTAAGCTACTGCCATCTTTCATTCAGACTATAGCTTTCTGATTTCCTGCCATTGTTACATCTTCTGAGCCATTCTTGTCATTGCTTTTCCATTTACAATACCCTGTCATCAGAAAATGCAGTTTGATACTTTGTGATTTTTCCTACTAACAGGCCTTCAAAGTCTCCATTTGCCTATAGAATAAAGTCCAAATTCCTTAATACTGCAAGACCTCTTAGGGTCTGAACTTGACTACTTTCCATCCTAACTCTACACTTCTTATTTTCCTTGTTGTATTTCATACTGTAACCTTGCTGAACTTTTATTTCCTCCAGCCACTATAATTAAAGAAGTTAGAATAGGTACTAGAAAAGTTTCTAAACACTTGGCGTTTCTGTACATATCTCAGAATTATAATCATCTGTGAAGAACCACAGTCTTTGGACCACACGTTGAGTAGCACTGAACTATACAGCACCACATGAATGAATTATTCAAATGGTATTTTGAATGAGAACACCAAGTTATGAAGGACTCCTAACAGTATAACTTTTTTCTAAAGTTCACAAGTGTAGTTAATTTTGTTGTTTAGGCATCTGTGACTGTGACTTTGGCATAGAAGTAAATGAACTTCAGGAAAGTGCTTCTCTGGAAACAAGATCGAGGTAGGAAAGAAATGCACAGGTGCAGTCATATTGGTAGTATTGTATTATTGATGATATTGCAAATAATCTAAATATAGGTTATTTTTTAGATTGTGGATAGTAGGTTGACACGTCAGTGGCTGGAGAAGTTTTGGTGTAAAGCTAGCCTTTTTGTTGAGTAAAAAGCAAAGTCATAAACACCAGTATTTTAAAACTAAGTCCATAATGTAGTAGAAGCCATTCCAGAAAGTATAAGACAATGGCATCGAAATTTTATGTGAGGCAGTTAAATTGAATAACATTTCTCCATGTTTCTAAAAAGAACCAAGAGGAAAAAAGAAAGTGTTGCAGTGAAGTCGTATCAAACAGTCAGATGTTATTTTTCACGTTTTCTTGGTTGGAAATGTTTTAAAAGCTTTCGCTGGGCACTTCTCTTCAATGCGCAGTCAGGTAGGCCAGGCTGTTGCAGCTCAGACTTGTGCCAAGAAAGTAACTCTAGAGGTTGTTTCACCCAGACTGTACAGTAGAACCGCCAGGGGATTTAAAAGTAGTCATTATTGAGGTGACATTCACATAACGTATGAGCAGTTCACTGGCGTTATGTGCAGTCCCTATGTTATGCAGCCACCTCCTCTGCTCAGGGCCAGAACATTCCTGCCACTTCTTAGCGAAACTCCTTACCCATTAGCAATGTCTCCCTCTCCCCAACCCCCGGCAGCCCCAGTCTGCGCTCTGTGCGTTGATTTAGTCTGTGCAGTTCATATACATGGAGCATTCATGATGGGATCTTTTGTGTTTGACTTCTTAAGACCATGTTTGTGACGTTCATGTACTTTGTAGTGTTTATCAGCACTGCATTCCCTTTGTCGCTGAGTAATAACGCGATGTGTGCATATTGAGTAATAACGCAATGTGTTGCATATACCACAATTCGTGTGTGTCTCCACTTTCGGACATTTGTGCTGTTTTGATTGTTGTAAATAATGCTGCTCTGAGCATGTATGTATATGTGTACTAGCTGAAGTCTGTTGTTGGTTCTTTGGGTATATACCTAGGAGTCGAATTGCAGCGTTGTGTGATAATTTCATGTTTAACTTTTTAAGGCGCCACCAAATGTTTTACATGGTGACTACATTCATTTGGAAAACTAAAAATACAGGTCTAATAATTTGTATTGCATTTTGCAAATATATCCGTGTATGCTTATTTAAAAATGATTTTAAAGACTGATCCATCAGTATAGCATTTGAGAAGCACCGCACACCTTGTTGCTGTGTAATACTGCACTCAGTGCATATACCACTGTTTTCCTTTTGATGCACTTGCTTTTCAACTTTTGGCTTTTAGGAACAGCATTGCTATGAATATTTTTGTATAGCTATTCTGGTGCAGTTGGCATCAATTTATAGGGGACATACAAACAGGATTGCTAGGTAGCAGGCTAGGTGCATTTCCAGTTTAAATCACGCTGTGTTTGCACGCTGTGTGTGGTACTAGTTGGTCTGCCGCCACACTGCTGTGCAGATCGCGTGGAGAGGCCCTAGTGTGGTTTGACTCCTGCTCTAGAGCACAGAGCTTTTGTTTCACAGGGTCCTGGGGATTTGGGAGACAAGCTTTGTGAAAGCTCCTCTTACTCCAGTAAACTTCAACAATTCCTGCATTACGTATATAACTTTCCCTGCAATGTTTCTGACAATGTGTTGGGAGGGACAAAGTATAGAGGACTATCAGTGGACTTTGAATCTTAATGTGATGCCACAGCCTACAAGTTTTGTTGTTTTTGCCATGTCAGCTTAGTTTTTGTGAGCCTTATGTGTAAAATGGAGAGAATATCTGTCTTTACTTGTTAGGACAAAGTAAACCAACCTGTTTAAGAAGTACTTTACATAGTACCTGGTAGTAAACACTATCCAGGAATATATTTATTAAACAAATACTCATCCAAGATATATTGTATGTTAGACCAGGTCTGGGAATGGAAAGATAAAACAAGATTTCTTCCATGTCATTTATAATACTGAGAAATTGGAAACAATTTAAATGTCCAGCATTACACTTAGTAATTATGGTGCACCCCTCTAATGGAGGGCTACTTGACCTTTCTAGATCATGTTCTCAAATATGGAGAAATGCTTGTGATGGAAGAAAAAGATTACAGGAAGATAATTCCTGACTTTTTCATGCAACTTCTACATGGTATGTGCATTGACAGAAACCTGGAAGGATTAAAGTAGATACACACTTCATTGTTTATCATGGTTATTAATTGGTGGTGAAATGGTGTTTTAATTCTTGTTTTCTGTACTTTCCAGATTTTCTACAACTAATATACAATGCTTTTATAATCAGGGAAAACAAGGTGTTGTCTAAATTAACAGCTTAAAATTGTTGAAGGGATGTTGACTATATACCTTACTAACTGAAAAATAGTGTAAAGATTTATAAAGGAATAATTTACTTCAGGATTTTACTTTATTTTTTTTAAAAGAAAGATGCAGGCAGGAATGAAAGCAAGTAGGCAGGCAGGAAAAGAGAGGTGGAAGAAGCACTTTGTTTTATTAGTTCACATTGGTTGTACCCCCGGCCCTGGGTCTTGAACCTGGGACCTTAGAGTGTATGTGGGACTGCTCCCAGGTGCACTAGACTGCTAGGTCACTAGGACACACCTGGGATTTAACTCTTTACTATTTTTTGTAAACATTGACCAGAATTTTTATGGAGACTGGGTAGCATTGAGATTTTTCTATACAGATCATTCTCTAATGAATTTTAGGTTAACAATTTAAAGTATGACTTTTTTGAAACTCTTTTCTTGGCCTTTTAAAAAGTCAAATAGCTCAGCTCTTCAGTTTTGTTTTGTTTTGTTTTGTTTTGTTCTTTATCAAATCTAAGAAGTTTCCATTTGGGAAAATACAGGTATCATTTAAGAAAAAAATTTTTGCACCCCTGAAGCCCAAGCTGCTTAGGTACCTAAGATGCAGACCATGTAAGACCCAGGTTCAGGACCTGGGACTGGGAGTAGTAATGTTTTTATATATATATATATATATATATATATATGTATTTATGTATATGCATTTATATATAAATAAAGATAAGCGTGCATGTATACATAGTCCTAGTTTCACTTTAATTTTTTGATTGACTTTTTTTCTTTAAAAAGTTTTCTTTTAATAGAATGAAATGGGCATTTAACCTAGAATTAGCTTTTTATTTTTATTTATTTATATATTTTTTTGTTTTAAGGAAAGATGCAGGCACGAATGAAAGCAAGCAGAGGCAGGCTGACAGGAAGAGAGAGGAGAAAGGAGCACTTTATTTTATTGTTCGTCTTGGTTGTTTCCTCCCACCCCAGGTCTTGAACCTGGGTCTTTGGGATACATGTAAACCGCATCCAGTGGCCTCATCCTCTAGGCCACCAGGGTGCGCCAGAATTACCGTTTTTACTCCTTGGTGCATGCATGATAAAAACAATCTCCGAAAAGTATTGTTTTAAGAGGCTGTTTGATTGCTGCAGTTAATAGGTGTTCATTTTTATCTGACCAGGAATTACTCTTAATTCTAAAGAGAAACTGGAAGCACAATGGGAGATGACAGTGAGTGGTTGAAACTGCCGGTTGATCAGAAATGTGAACACAAGGTAAGACTTCTCTGGAACTCATTTTCAGTGTCACTGGCTTGTTTTGGCAATAGTAATGCTGTTTAATATAGTATTAATCTGCTCATGATCACACAGTATGACAGAAGAACCAGCAGACTGGCAAATTGGGCCATTTCAACAGCGTAATTTCTCATTTGAATTGTTACATCTTTAATATCACATTATAAAGAAGTATATATACAAAGTGAGATATATTTGTGTGGCTAGTTACAAATGCTAGATAGCTTTAGCAAAGTATCATAAATATTAAAAGTTTATAAGAAAATTGTATTCACCAGTTTTTCTTGAAAATTACCTTAAACTTCATAGTTTCAAGATATGGGGCCCTTTATTAAATTACCTGGTCGTCATTTTAATCCTCTCTACCCACCCACCGCCAATTAATAGTAGAATATAATAATATCATTAAATTTGGATTGTTTCAAAAAATTTTTCTTTTAGCTATGGAAAGCAAGATTAAGTGGGTATGAAGAGGCCCTGAAGATCTTCCAGAAAATAAAGGATGAGAAGAATCCAGAATGGTCCAAATTTTTAGGATTGATCAAAAAATTCGTGACTGATTCCAATGCAGTGGTTCAACTGAAAGGATTAGAAGCTGCACTTGTTTATGTTGAAAATGCCCATGTAGCAGGAAAGTAAGTAGTTTCTATCTCTTGGTAAAAACCCCTTTCTGGTGCTACAAAGATTCTATGCATTTATAGATCACTGTCCTTAGTTATTAGCACTTCTATTAGATAGTAAATTTTTTATTTTCATAACTCCTTGATAGTAGCTTTTTATTTAGTCTTTATCTGCTCTCAGAATTTTAAATGGTATGTGATCTCTAAAGAGGAGCAAATTAGAACTCAAATTTGAGTTTTACCTTAAGGTTTGATGAGCCAGTGATTTTCCTTTTGAACCTTTTTTTAATGGAAGGTAAGGGCAGGAATGAAGGCAAATAGACAAGCAAGTAATTCTAATTTCTATCTGTTGCATATAGAAAAGAGAGGGGAGGAGGAAACACTTGATTTTATTTAGTTGCTCATCTTGGTTGCTCCCCCCTGACCCTGACACTCAAACTGGGTTCTTGGGATGTATATGGACTATGTCCAATGTCCTTATCCACTAGGCCACCAGGCATTTTATTTCTTAGGAAAGGAAATACAATCTCTACAGCCCATATGACTTGAGATGTGGACAATAGAAGTTTCTAGTCATCTAACTCTCCACAGCTCTTAAACCTGGTTTTTCTAATTCTGGTTTTTACGCCATTGAAAGGAGCCCTCCAGATGATAGAGCACCTTTGACTTAATTTTAAAAGAAATATCTAACTGACTGACTTCAAATACTTTACCAGTAAATATAATTATTAATTTGGCAGTTTTATTAACAACACCACTGTTTCCCTTGCCATTAGTAAAAACATTGCTTCTTTATTTCACTTTTTTCTGATACCAGAAAAAGTTTTTTGACAAATGCTGCGTTATAATCCCAACTCACTTAATTCTTCTACTTTCTAGTAATACAGGTCTTACATAGTTTAGAAGAGATTTAAAACAATAAAGTTACTAAAAGTCAGAGAAGCTTTTGACTATTACATGTACACACGCAGTCCTCTTGTAAAGGAATTCTCTGGCCCTAAGAAGTGTTTTAATGACTTCTTAAAAAAAAACTTTAAAAAAAGCAAATAATTTGTAAACCTGTTTTTATAAAAAATATCTTCATTTCTCTTATCTATTGTTTATAGAAGGGTCTGAGTTGGATGGATGGGTACCGAAAGAGTAGTTTTCCCTGGGTAGTAAATTTCGAGTTATTTTTGCTTTCTTGTTTTGTGTTTTTGTTTGTTTTTGAGAGGAGGAAGAAGCACTTTATTTAGTCGTTCATCTTGGTTCTCACCCTAACCCTGGGTCTTGAACCCCAGTCCCTGGGAGATGTGGCCTTTGCTCTCAGCTGACGGCATCTGACCAAACCACTGCTCCTCTAGGGTGCACCTCTTGCTTGAAATTTTTACATTCATAAACAGAAGTTATGATTCTGTGTTATTATTGTCTGGTGTGACATGTCTTATGCTTTTATGGTTTGCTTAAGATTTTTTTAAATGTTTTTGAGCGTAAATTTAAAAATTAAAGAGTCAATTTACTGGTAGGCATTTTAAAAAGTACTTTGTCTCCCCACCCCTCCTCTCCAGGACCTTTTCCCAGCTCTTTCTACTAAAGTGTGTTTTCACATGTGTGATTGTTGCTGCTTATAATCTGTGTTACAGAACCACGGGAGAAGTTGTGTCAGGTGTTGTAAGTAAAGTGTTCAACCAACCCAAAGCCAAAGCCAAGGAGTTAGGCATCGAGATTTGTCTAATGTACATAGAGATTGAGAAAGCAGAGACTGTGCAGGAAGAGCTCCTGAAAGGCCTGGACAATAAGAACCCCAAGATCATAGTGGCCTGTATAGAGACACTGAGGAAAGCCTTAAGGTAATGTTTTTTCTTTTTCTTTTAGTTCTGTTAACTAAAATACCTCAGTTGATATGTCAGTTGAGTGTGGGCTCCTTTCAGCAGAAATGAAAACCGTTGTATTTCACTTGGCATGACACACCAACCGAGACAGTGACCTGGAAAAACTAAAGTCATTCCTCAAGTGTGGCATTTTATATGAGTCATTTTAGTCTTCAAGAGTGTTGCATAGTTATTTGATCTAGATTCCTTCTAATGAAAATGAGCAGTGGATATCTCAGCCCTTTTCTCAGATTATGAATTCACCTTTTCGTGGAAAAGCACTCCTTGGGGTATTTAAGTAGCTCCTTTTCTCTTGGTATCCTAAAGCATAAAGTTATATAATTTGAAATGTTGGCTAAAGACGCAGTTTGTTGACTGAAGTGGACCTTTGTCCTTTGTTCAGGTGCCTTTTTTAGTAAAGTAGAAACAAATGCTACAATGCCTTTAAACAAGCCAAGCAACAGCAAATAGAAAATAATGTTTACTCTCATGTAACAAGTTATTTTTAATCCTAGAATTTCTTGTTGTTTGGCATTGAGGTTTTTCATGAATGAGATCTCTTTCAGGAACACTGGCTGCAATTTGCTATGGAAATCTGCAGTAGACAAACCACTAGTTTGTTCTGATTTGGCAGTCCTCCTAATCTGATATCCTGTCCCCAATGGTATCACAAGAGGTATTTTAGAAAACAGCTCTAGTGAAATCCTGAATGTATGACCTATGGAAGTGAAGATCATCTCAAGTCAACTCTCTTGTGATTTTGTATATGACCTACTTTTTAGTGAGAAAGCTTCCTTTGGTGTTTATCTTCTATGAAAGTATCAAAATTCTTAGATTTTGTTAAGCTATCCTCAATCTAAAAGATTTAAACTTTTGCATTGTCTTCCACTTGGTTCGTAATGTTCTTTTGTAAAGTGGGACTTTTACGTAGATTCTGTGTGATAAATTTTTCCTCGTTTCCGTTATAATATAGCAGCATGTATTTTATGCGTAATAAATAGTGTGCTCATGTTAGAAATGTATTAAATTGACTTGGTTATCAAGACTGCTTCTGTTGGTGAATCTATTCTCCTTAGTAATGGATTGCATAATAGAAATTTACTTACAATATTCTGTCTTTCAGTTAGGAGTTTCTAACCTAGAATCTTGTAAACTCTGGCTATTTCATTTCAATCTGACTAGGAAAATAAAGATTAAAAAAAGAGCAAGTTAGTAGGTATATCCTCCTCTGTCTCATTATTGGTGTTCAGTTTCACTCCTGAGTTGTTTTTTGTCCTAAAACATCTTGTAAACCATTATGGAACTAGATCATTCTCTGGAATCTCAAGAACTTTGAGGCCAAAATACAAAAAACCTAGATTCCAGAACTTCTTCAAGCTGTTAGTGAAAATTTCAGGAGACCAAAAATGTTGTTAAAATGAACTTCTACTACAACTGTTTTGTTTTGTTTTTAAAGGAAAAATGCAGGCAGGAATGAAGGCGAGTAGGCAGGTAGGCAAGCAGAGGGAGGAGGAAGAAGCATCTTTATTTTGTTTTTATTAATTGTTCACACTGGTTGTTTCCCCCCAGGCCGGGGACTCACCTAGTGGGTATGTGGTCTGCTCCTTCAAAGACAATTGACCTAATTGTTCCTCTACCAGGCATCTTGTTTTTTTTCTGTAGTCATATATTTAGTATCAAAATTAGGTCTTGTTTTGTTAAGATGTCTTATTTTTCCATGTGAACCTGCTCCATCTTTTATTTTAATTTTTTTCAAAAGTAGACTGGGATGGAAAAACAAATAAAATCATGTTAAATAGACATATAAAGAATGATTAAGGATTTCCAATTGTTAGAAATTTTAGGAACCAGGATGAAAATCTCTAAACAAGATGATTTATCATCACCATAAGTTCCCATTTTTCCTTAGTCTTTTGCTGACCCAAGTTAAAATGTTATTTTCTATTACAATAAAAGGAATTTAAAAGGAAATCTTGGAGATGGTCTAGTTATCTTCATATTATGCTATCTATATTTAAACTATTTATACAACCAGGTGCTTTGTTAAATATCACTTTCTAGGGCAAGTATTGTGTCTCCTTTAAACTTTTCGAATGTGCCAGTAGCTATTACTGAAAAATGTTGCCTTTTCCACACGAGATAAATTTCTGCACATTAGATAGTAGATAAATTTTATATGTGGGTCTTCCTACAGAATAGAAATGTTCGTTGATGAGTGAAGCCCTCTTGTTCCAGAATTTATTATTCAGAAACATTAGCAGTAATGCAGAAAACTAGATGTGAACTTAAAAATATAATATGTGACAGATTTAAGATTCAGTGTGCTACCTTTTTAAAATAAGTCAGAATGCACCTCTTTTCCTCATGGACAACTAAAGCACAGAGATTAAGTTGCCTGGAGTCACAGTGTGATAGTGTCAGTGCAGGAGAGAAACATGCACCCTGCTGGGATTCGTGAGAGATTTGTTGAGTCGAGTAAATCACCTTAATGATGAAAACTATTACAAGTTTACTGAAAGTGGATTTCATCCATCTAAATATTTATAAATGGATTTTATGCTTTTAAAACTTTTATATGTATGTACATGTTGTACTTAAGATATTACACAAATGTTGGTCTTTCATAGATTTGAATTATTTGTAGTCTGGTTACCTAGAATATTAGTTTTAAAATGACCATTTTTTTGTACCCAGTATTCTTAGAAAAGGTATCTAAACATAGATGTGGTTATCAGTACCTTTTATTTTTTTCCTGTCTTAAACTTTATCTCTATTAATGTGAATGTATGAAGCTAAAGTGAATGAAAGAAAACACTTTACATTAGGCATATTCCATATTGACAATTTTTCCCCCAATATTTTCTTCTAGTGAATTTGGTTCCAAAATCATCTTGCTTAAACCAATTATCAAAGTGTTGCCAAAACTCTTTGAGTCCCGAGAGAAGGCTGTTCGAGATGAAGCCAAACTCATTGCTGTGGAGATTTACAGATGGATCCAGGATGCTCTGAGGCCCCCTTTACAAAATATAAACTCTGTTCAGGTGAGGCGTGAAGTTTTCTGGCTGTCTTTGCATAAGTTAAGAGGATGATATGAAGATACGTCCTTCCTGTCGTGTTGTTGATATTCTGTTCCTACAAATAATTATTTTTGAAATCATTTGATATTTTTGGAGCATCGTGAACTATTTCTGTTGTCGTTTTGTCCTCAAGTTGAATACCATGCGTTTCGCGACTCCAACATGTTAGTGTTGAGGCGATTGAAAATTTAAAAACCCTTTATCATGCTGTTAGGTAGCAGGACTTAGTACCTGTACAAATGCATTCTTCCTCTTTTTTATTATAGTTGGTTTTAAAGACTCTCTGGTGCAAATATATCTGAATTCATAAACTAATGAGAGTGTCTTAAAAGTGGATTTTATTCTAATTGCTTAGTCATTTTTAGTGTGGTAAATAAGAGTTTGACTTATGCTTCAAGTGTCTACAATTTAAATTCATCTTTTGTTTGCCCTATGAGAGGCACATAGATAAGAAATTGGGTTCTAATGTTAGTAAATGTAAATGTTAGGTATGTCCTATAATGGTGGAAATGCAGATAGGTTTTTAAATATTTTGATATTTGCAGTTGAAGGAACTAGAAGAAGAATGGGTCAAATTACCAGCCGGTGCTCCTAGACCAAGTAGGTTTCTACGCTCCCAACAAGAACTAGAAGCTAAATTGGAGCAGCAGCTGTCTGCCGGTGGAGATGCTGAGGGAGGTGAGCCGAGTTTAAACCCCGGTTTCCATAAGGGTTAGTTCGAACTGCTCAGACCACGAGACCTGTGTCACGAGACCCCTCTACAGGGCTTCCATCTAATACAGGTCGTTTGTGGCGTGAATACCTCTGATCCTTTCTGTATCAAGATTTCATCATATGTGAAAGTAACTATTTGATAAGTAAAACTTTTTTATCCATTTTTAAGGTTTGTTATGTTTTTCTCTTGGAAGGTGGTGACGATGGTGATGAGGTGCCACAGATAGATGCTTATGAGCTTTTGGAAGCTGTAGAAATTCTTTCCAAACTTCCCAAAGACTTTTATGACAAAATTGTAAGTATTAGTGAATTTCTTTCTTTTTTTTTAAAAGGAAAGATGCAGGCAGGAATGAAAGTAAGTTAGGCAGACATGAAAAGAGAGGAGGAAGAAGCATTTTGTTTTTTTATTTAGTTGTTCGCTCTGGTTGTTTCCCTGCCTCCCAGACCTGGGGCTCAAACCAGGGAGTGTGGCATGTGCTCCTTCTGAGGTGACTGACCTAACCACTGCTCTACCAGGGCACACCCAATTATTTTGTTTTAAATAATTAAGTATAAATAGAGAATGCTCCGCTAAGACCTTTCCTGTTACATCCCCTTCCATCTATATCTTCTCTAGCCAAGTGAGTCAGTTCTTTCTTTGTTTCCATATTACTTTGTATATATATATATTTACTATAGCAATTTTTTTTTTTACATATCTTACAGAAAACTAAAACCTTATTCTGACTTTCCTTTTCCTCATTCTCTCTCTGGTTCTAACTTTAAATGTCTCTGAAAATCATCCCCTTTCTCTATCCCACTGATCCTACTTTTCCCCAGGATTTCTTAACCTCATCACTGTTGATACTATTTTTTCCGTATAATTCTTTGCTTTGGGGGGGTGCTCTCCTATTTATTGTAGTATGTTTAATAGCATCTCCGGCTTTTACCCACTAGATGTCAATAAAACCATCTCCCCTGAGTCTTGACAATCAAAAATGTCACTCGAATTTGCCAAATATATCCCCCCAAATAAAATGATCCCCAATTGAGAAATATTCTTATCCCAACTACCACCATCATCTCTTGCCTTATGGGCTGCAGTGGTATTCTTGTGAGACTTCCTGTCTCTGCTCTTCCTTCCTTCCCATTATATGTTACCTTATTTTGCCATGCATAATATACACATTTTGGCCCAAAGTTTCAGTAAAAAAAAATTGTTTTAATTTTTTAGTTCAACTTTTAATTTTTTTATATATAGATACTTGTTTTTTGTATTATAAAGAAATTTTGGCACTTTTTTTTTTTAACATATGATGGTACAAGAAATTTTTATGTAACAAATAATTACAAAACATAAGAAAGATACAAGAATCTTTTCTTCCTGTGGCCTGTGGAAGGAGGTCCAAAGTGTCTCTGGGCAGTTCTGTTGGAATCTCTTTAGCGTATTTAATAACTGTTGGCTTAAAGTTTGCAGTGTCTGTGTTTTCGTAAGAATATCAGCTAGATTGCTAGCTCCCGCCTAAAAATGTACAAAGAGAAAAGTCACGCTGTTCACCGTGGTAACAAAGTCAGCATCACCTGTCTTATCAATCAGACTCACTTATCTGTGGACATTATGTCATTCTTTGTTTCATTTTCTTGAATCATTGGCCAAAATTGCTTTCCTTGCAAGTTCATCATAAGTTCAACAAAACCAATGATTGTATCCTGTGGTATTATTTTGCATACAAATATCATTATTGGTTTCTAGAGTTAAACTTGTAATTCATAAGCAAAAGTAAAACAATTAAAAACATTTATATAGATACTGATTTAGTACTATCCATGTATAATGCACATCCTTATTTTTCTCTCAAATTTAGGCCAAAAAAATGCATATTATACATGGAAAAATGCAGTAACTATGAGTTATTGGTTTTGAAATGCAGATCTTCCCATATCATTTGCCTAATTAAACCTTTCATTGACTTCCATGTTTTAAGATGATGTGTGAAATCATCCTGTGACCAGAAAGGCCATCCATGACACCTTTCAGGCCCCCATTTGCCTCTAGAGACATGTCTAATTGTCCTTGCTCTGTGCTCTAGTCACACTGAGCTTGTCCAGGTACCCCATGTGCTACACTCCCCACAGCCCCCCAGACTCGGGGCCTTGACATTCCATGTTCTTTCTGCCTAAACAGTCAATTCCCTTCATTCACCTCAACTTTTCATCCTCTAGATTTCCCATTAAACATCATTTTCAGAGGAGACCCTACTTAACAGCCTAAACTCCATTCGGTCCTTTTGCTGTATTATCAAGGCACTTTGTGCTTCTTTCAGAGTGGTCATGACCTGGCTGTTACTATCTGCCTAGCTTCTCTATCAGCTCTTTGCATATTCTAGTGACTTCTGTAACAAATATTTGATAAAATTAAACTGTAATCTTCAGGGTGACAAGTATGTAATCTTTTTTGTACCCCCAGTTCTTTCCAGTAATGGGTATTCAAGTTGCTGATTATCTTTATCAAAACATATTCTACTTTGTGGTCATAAAACCAAAGGATCAGCATTATACCCATAATCTGGAAAATTAATCTCCAAGAAGAGAACAATTTTGATTATTGGTACTTTTCTGGCCTTTAATGTCAGTATCCCTGGTAGTTGCCCCATCCTGAGATGTGCTAGAAATGCTTTCTGTCAATATTTTTTAGCGCTTGTTTACTAACATTTGCCTAAAAGATAAAAAGGAAAAGCCTATTACATCTCGTTCTTTTTGCTTATTACAGTACCTTAGCATTATGAAATGTTAAAAATTTATATATATATGAACAAAATTGTATATACATATGAATAAAATATTCTGATTGCATAGTTCTACAATTTTGTTTCTTAACTAACTTTAGAAAGTTTTTTAAACAAAAAATAATTAAATATCTTAATTTATGTCTTAGTAGCATACATGAACTAGACTTACTTGGTCTCTCATTCTGTTCACAATGTCTCATATTTTGTCTTGCAGGAGGCAAAAAAATGGCAAGAGAGAAAAGAAGCCCTGGAGGCTGTAGAAGTACTAGTGAAAAAACCCAAACTGGAATCAGGCGATTATGCAGATTTAGTAAAAGCATTAAAGAAGGTAAATGTCAGGAGTTTGGGCATTGCTGGCCCAACAACAGACCAGACCATCAAATTTCTTTACAATGGTTATCTTTCTTATCACAACTAAATTGCCACTTAAGGAGCATTATTGATGGTTTTTTAATTAAAGGCATATATTTTAGAAGATATTTTTTAAGTGATTGTCTTAGGTTAATTTGGAGGGATTGCTTTTCAACCTTTGCTTATTTTCACTTTGACTTTAAGTCTACCATTTAATATCTTATACAAGCCTCAAGAAAAGAGGATCTTGCTAATGTAGAACCAGGTATTGCAATTTTACAATTTCGTTGGATGAGCTGTTTAAATTGACTCTAGTGGGCTAAATATTAAATGGAAAGGTTTTTGTCTGTTTGTTTTCTAGGTAGCAAGTGGTGCCACACTGCACTGTATCAACATGTAAAGCAAAGGATGTGGGGCCATGTGGTCAATTATAAAATAGGCAAATACTGAATAAGAAATATTTTTGGAAAACAGTCCTATGGAATTGTTTAGGTCTAACCTTGTTGATTACTGCTGGTAGATTTTTAATTTAATTTATTTTTTTAAAGGAAAGGTAGAGGCAGGAATGAGGCGAGTAAGCAGGCAGGCAGGAAGAGAAAAGGGGAGGAAGCATTTTTTACTTATTTTATTATTTGACTGTTCACACTGATTGTTTTCCTGTGGAGCTGGGGCTTGAACCCAGGGGTTTGTGGCTTGCTCCTTTGGAGGCAATTGAACTAACCACTGCTCCACCAGGGTTTGCTTGCTAGTAGATATTTTTGTAGTGGCTTTTTATAAAATTTGAAAGTAGAGATCAAATCACTGTGGATGTAGTGATAAAGCTTAAACACTGAAAGAAATTTGACTACAGCAAGTTTGAAAATTTACTTTTGCTTTCTTCTTTAACCTGAAATTACAGAAAATTAGAATGGTGGGTGGGGTGAGGAAGTTAATCTTTAAGTATATACACATGAAAGTACAGTAGTTCTCCTTATTCGTGGTAGTTATAGTCTTTAATGTCACTTATAAACACTGAAATAGCAAATAATCCACCATTGCTCCTAGGGAAAATACAGGGCTGGGGTCCTGACCCATTAGTCACAACATTCTTATCAACAAAACAATATGTAACCTTATGTTTTGCTTTTTGAAGACATCTTATTTATTAATTATAGCCAAAAGCCCTATAATTGGCTTCATGAGCAAGGATTACCGGACGCTTTCTCTATAGAGCACATACTACTGCGTTTTTTGCACATAGAATGCTAGACAACAATTCACTACATTTGGGGACCATTTTAAACGCTATAAATATTTTTTTAAAAAATATAGCAAACATGCACTAACTTGACCATGAAAAAGTTCTTGTTTACAGTGTGGGAGCTGAGAGAAGTCAGAGTGTTGCTTTGTTCAGTTTCAGCTGGGAATGTGGGCGTATCAGGCAACTTGGAGTTTTCACAGCTTGGTGCTTCTCTGTGGATGACCAGGAAAGTGTCATGAGAATTGATTTGGGAGGTTACAAACAAGTTTTAGCCAGTTGGTGAATTCGCAAATACAAAATCTGTAAATAATGAGAATGGGTGTATTTTCTCATAATTACCATTCCTATGCTTTCCCCAAGTGGGATTTGAGATAGGAATATGATTTGTCAAAATCTTTGTTCAGTCATTGGTCTTCCATCTTGAAGAGCCAACACTAGGCAAGATTAATTTAAGAGGACTGCTTCCAGAGTAAAGGTTTCACCAACCTGGTGGAGCTTGGAAGGAAAGAGGAAGAGTAGAAGGCAGTTAGAAGAGGGAAAGTGAGATTCTAGTAAACTTAAAGAGGGCTTCAAATTCTCTGTAAATTCTCCTAGCATATAATTTTTATCAGGACTGTTACTGCTCTGTCACTGAATTCTCAATGCCTCAAGTCAAAGCTTTTCTTTTTTCTTATTGTTAATAGTAATAGCCGCATTTTCGTAGACAATTATCTCTTCAGATAATCACTGTTTGATTTCCGTTGGCATTGTGACTATAAATGTAATCTCTCACTGTGTTCTTCAGAGAGGATTATGAATTCTGTATTTGGGTAGCATTAGACAATAGATTTCTGTGAGAGCTAGGCCAGCAAGAGATAGCTTCTTTCTCACTTCCTGTGGTGGAGTGCCATCATGCAGGCAATTAATGAGAGACTACAAACTTACAAAGAAAATTTTGTGACTAAAATATTTAAAATAATAGTTAACCTCAGCAGTATAAATTAACCTGAAACATGACATGCCCATTACCTATGGGTGTTGTTTGAGATATATATGTATGTGGTGCGTGTCTGTATGTATGTGTAGACACACATGAATGTATAATATCTAGATCTGAAGGATTTGGGTTTTCAAGATGTTTTATTATATCATCTCCAGACTCTATATGTTTTTTTCACTTGGTCTTTCTTTTTCCTCAGTTATTGTTTGTATTCACCATAGTTTTCTAAACACAGTAATACTGATGGATTTTGTTGATTTTTGTTCCTGTGTCAACTGTGTTTTTATTTTGATTGCTATTAACTGTTGACTTACATTACTAGCTAAAGATAAATACTAATTGATAATTACTTAAAATTACATTGTAGGCCTAGATTTATAGGAGGAGTAACTGTGCTTTTAATTATAGAACAGTCCCCATTGTTTAGATTAACATTGTGAGCTAAAACTTCTTTTCCCCAGTGTAGAATAGAGTCATTGAGTTTGTCTCATCTGTTTTCAAATGTACTTTTTCTTAAAAAACAAACACTTCTCCACTTTCCACACTCCCATTTCCCAGTTGAGAGCTTGTTTAATCCAGCTTGAGAGTATGATGAGCGTCGATAGGCAGATATTGCTCTAGGTCCTAGGCCACTGCTACCTACCTTTAAGTTTATTCAGTCTTTTACCATCTTGAACCATTATAGATTCACAAGGTCGTCTTCAGTGCTGTATATTAGGATCATCAGTGTCTGGGGTCCAGTTCCCACTGGTTTCTGCTCTAATGTTGGATAGGGAGAGGTGTTTTCCCAAGAATGGGATTGAGTGATGACTTTTAATTGAGGCAATATAATTAAACTTTGAGCTGTATTAAAATATTAATGTCCAAATTTCATCTTCTATTCACTAAACTAAGATTTCTTGGAATGGAGTATAGCATATTTTGGATTACTATATTTAGAATATATTTAGATGCTAGATATGAAATCTGTCATCTAAATAATACCTGAGAGGAATTATTATTTGTAAGGAAAAATAATTGAATATTTACAAATGCCAGTAGTGAGTTTTATGTAGAACTAATGGAATTTTGTCTATGGACTTAATAGCAAAGTTAAGATTTAGCAAAATGCTTATTAGAACCCAGTTCTTATCTTCCCATAAGGAAAATGTGTTTGTCATCACATGAGTTCAGAGGGAGAATATAGTAAAGAGAACAAAAGCATTTGAGTTAAAACAGACTAAGATTTTAATTAACAGCACTATCATTTCCTAACTGAGCATGAGCAAGTAAATCTCTAATTTTTGAAATCTGCAAATCTGAGATAATAAGAGTACCTAATAGGGTTTGGGTGAAAGTTAAATGAGGATTTTAAATTATAAAGCAAAATTATGGCATCTAATTTGTGTCTAACATGTTTTCTTAATGCTATTCTCGGCGCTTAGGGAGTGTACGTAAGTCCCACCTAGATCTTCCTTCCTCGCGTGCTATGTGCTAGGAGCTGTTTATCTAGGGACTCTGGAATGGCACGTTCTAGTCATGGAATACTGGATCATAAAGATTAGATGAAATTCAAATTAAAATGGAGGTGTGACTTCTGCCTGGGGAAAGGTGAAAAAACAAGGGGTTTGGGCACTTCAAAGTAAGTCAGCTGTTTAACGCCTGCCAGCTTGGTCAGTATATCTCAGTGAAGTCTTGGCAGGAAAGAACCCAGACAGAGTCCCTGACTGTGTCGCTAAGTTGACATCTGTGAGTTTAGGTAAGTGCGAGACCATGTGGGGTGTAGTAAAGGAGAGCAGTGGTATAGACAGTGTTGGAAGTAATCTGCTGAGCTCTCTGCCTACGACCTTGATCATCATTACGTGACTGAAATGGCAGCTGTGGGGCCAGAAGCACTTGTAGAGGGCTGATTGCAGTAGTGTTTGCACTGTAGAGTCCCTGTGGACTTTCTCGAAGGTATCTAAAGCAATTTTTATCGGCGAAGACTCCTTGAGTATGTTAAATGTGAGAGCTGCTTCTCTAACATCTGACTTTCCCGCTACAAAGCAGATGCAGCAGGCTTCCAGCATCTCTGCTGTCGTCGCCCCTGCACACGCGTGCAGCACTGCCGGCCCACTCATAGCGGAGAGCTGCTGCCTGGGAGATGCGGTTTCACATATATTGTGTGGCCAGTCTTTAAGAGAGGAGACTAAACATAGTGAAGCAAAGAGCCCAAATTTTATTGTCAAAAAGGGCAGTTCCTCTTTTACGAGAAACAAAATTAGTTATCCATCAGCACCGTGACCTTTAGAATTCTTTTAAAACTGAATCTTTGTTTCTATAGGACTTTGACTGTTTTGTTTTCCTATTTTTGTTTCCCTTTTTAGGTTGTTGGAAAGGACACCAATGTCATGTTGGTGGCTTTAGCAGCAAAATGTCTTACTGGCCTCGCTGTTGGGCTAAGGAAGAAATTTGGACAATATGCAGGACATGTAAGTAACACTGCTTTGTAGCTATTAATCAGTAAAGTTATCATAAATGGCAAGGCTAGTTTGCTCCATGTTTTAAAGCAACTCTTTGGCATAGATCTTTACATATTGGACAAAATTAATTTCTCAGTAATTTTGTTAAATATTCATCGTAATTCCTCCTTATAACTAAATTCATTAGCTTTATACAGAAAATCAGACCCTTGGCTTAAAGTACTAATTGAATTGATTTTATACTTACATACTCAAGATATTTTATATGTTACACTGTTGGTGATAATTCAGGTTAATTCTAATCTCTGACTGGAGATGTTTGTTGAATATGCTATTTTCTTTGTATAAATTTGGAAGCAGTGAAGTCTGGTAACTGTTTTAATAAACTGAGATATTTTCCTTAACTGTGTTACCTGTCACTTCATCTCTAAATGTGGTCTGCCTTAATTCCAGTGGTTCAGCATCCTGAACATTGATTGATTTGAATGTTAGGGCTTAACTTGCTAGCCACTTGATCACTTCATTCCCTAGATTAACTTAAGCATCTCCTAATAGTCCCTAGTCATATGTCTGTCGCACATGATTTTTATATTGTGAAGTTAATACCTAACCCTTGCTTGAGTTACGTTTGATATTTGGAGGTTGCTTACTCATAGCCTTAAAAATAATTTCAGAGAACGTAACTGAAAAAAAAGAGGACACTATTAAATAAAAATAAGTCATGACTAGTTTGCTACTAGGGGAATAAACAGTAAGTCTATAAAACCCTCAGACTTTTAATCGTAAATCAGAGTAAAATTATGTCAACATTTTTTATAGCAGTACTTATTATATAATAGGTACATGTATGTGTACTATCGCTTTATCAATTAGTTTTTGGTCAGTTTGAGTATTTTGTACTTTTGTGTTAGGAATAACTTTTTAAGCCAGAAGACAATTTTAAAATACATTTTAATTTGCTACATCCTAGTTGGATGATTACCTCACCCTCTAGTTTGAGTTCTAATTCTGGCTTTGTGACATTTTATTGTGTATTTCAAAGAATGTCTATAAATTGGGGTTCCCTAAAACTGTATCATATACAGTGTTTAGTATCAAGCATGTTAGTTGTTCACCTTTATTTTCTTGAGCTATGTATAAACTCTTTTTGGCAATATATAAAAGTAAACCTTAGATTTATAGCCATTAAAATATCTTGATCTTCACGTTTGTGATTAACTCCTAGTATTAACAGTTTTTTAATATTTCTCTATAGAAACCATATTCTTTCTAGTCTGCACCACCTCTGTGAAATCTTGGGGAAAAAGGTTTTTTAGATGGTATTTAGCTTAGCTAAAGCTTTTGGACCTTAACAAAACAACTTGAATTTGCCTGCTAGCACAGTGCCTGGCACTTAGTAGAACTATTAGGTGTTCAATAAATATTTAATGAATTACTGATGTTTCACAAGATAAAATTTAAAAAATTTCAACTTTACTGATCAAAACAGTACTGGAATAAGAAAATATAATTTTGATTAAAAAAATTCTGTAATTTCTGGTACTATTTTTTTCTCTTTAGTGTAGTGAAGGGGCAGAAGACATCCCAGTCCAGAATCTTGGGTGAGGCGGAAGAATTGTATACTCTACCTGTTCCCCGACCCTAAATCTGCCTAGCTGAGAGTCTCTTTGTCTCATAAGAGATGTTACTGATGGAAATGGTTATATGGTTGTGCATAAAGTGTAGATACAGAAAAAAGATTGAGAACCACTGCTACAGAATGGGAATCCTTAATTCTTTCCAGTAGAAGAGTCCATGTCCTTTAAGAAAGAACACAACTTTTTATTCAACTTAGATATTCACTTGGTTTTGGTAGAGCCAGATATTGTTTTGACAGCTGTTTTATTGAGATTTAACTGACATACTATAAAATTCACCTTTTCAAACTGTATAATCTAGTAGTTTTTAGTATACCATAAGGTTGTATAACTATATCATCACCACTATCTAATTCCAGAATAGTTTCATCACTCCATAAAAAAACCCTTATACCTGTTGTGCCCTGTTGGTATAGTGGCTAGGTCAGCCTCCCCCAAAGGAATACAGTCCATGTACCTCCCAAAGACCCCAGTTCACTCTTTGGGTCCAGGAGGAACAGCCAATGTGAGCAACTAAATAAACATAAAATGCTTCTTCCTCCTCTCTCTCCCTGCCTGCCTGTCTACTCACCTTCATTCTGGCCTGTGCTTTTTCTTTGAAGAATAAAAAGAAGGAAACCCTGTATCTACTAGCAGTCACTCCTCTTTCTCCCCTAAACCCTGTCCACCACTAATATTTCTGTCTCTATGGATTTGACATTTTGTATAAATGGAATCATACACATGTGGTCCTTTGTGACTGCTTTCTTTCACTTAGGACAATGTTTTTAGGTTCATCCACGTTACATGAGTTAGTACTGCATTCATATTTGTTCCCAAGTATTATTCCAGCTGCTCTCTTTATAGGTTGTGCCGACCATTCTGGAAAAATTCAAAGAGAAGAAGCCTCAAGTCGTGCAAGCCCTGCAGGAGGCGATCGATGCTATCTTCCTTACTGTAAGTTGACGACATAAGTTTGTGGTTTGTCTACATCAGTTTTGTACGTGTAATGTTTTGATTGTGTTTTATAGTTGAGAAAAGCTCATTGACCACATTTTCTTTCTAAAGACCACACTCCAGAACATCAGTGAGGATGTTTTAGCAGTAATGGACAATAAAAATCCAACCATCAAGCAACAGACATCTCTTTTCATTGCAAGAAGTTTCCGCCACTGCACTGCTTCCACCCTGCCAAAGAGCTTGCTAAAGCCCTTCTGTGCTGCTCTCCTTAAGGTAGAGATGCTCTTGAAACTGGGGGAATATTTTATACCCAGGCAAGATTTTGTTTCTTATTAATTCATGGTGTTTGACTGTATCTGACCAAGCACAGACATTTGAGTATTTGAGTATGAGACTGGTCAGATGGAGGGCAAGAGGAAAAGAGAAGCAGTTATTTGCTAAATAACAACCAGAGGTTTCTTTAACCCAAGAAGAATTGATAAGAGTAACTTAATTGGCAAAAAGAAAGCTTTAGTAAATTGCCATTTTTAATTTAGCCACCATCAGTCTGAATTAAAATCAGTCATATTGAAAATACCTTGTATTAAGCTTATTTTGCTGTCTTCTGGACTACAGCACATCAGTGATTCTGCTCCTGAAGTCAGAGATGCTGCATTCGAAGCGTTGGGTACTGCTTTGAAGGTGGTTGGTGAGAAAGCAGTAAACCCATTCTTAGTTGATGTAGACAAACTCAAGCTTGATAAGGTAGGTTAGTAGTGGATTATAGTGACATTTATCTGAAAAATTATCTAGTTTACGATGAAAGATTTTCCATCAAAAATATGATTATTTTAAGTTTACTTTAATGGTTTATTATAATAATTCTAATTTGTATAGAAATAAGGTGTAAGGCATTATTAATATATAGCTACTGCCAAGTAAGTCTAGATAATTTATCTTTGTTGTAAAGGAAACTTTACTCTGAATTCTCATAAGTAATATTAATAACATAAGGATTATGTTTCAAGATTGGCTTAATACTGTTCATCTCAATTTCATTCTCCAGATCAAAGAATGTTCAGAAAAAGTAGAGCTGGTTCATGGTAAGAAAGCTGGGCTAACAGCTGACAAGAAGGAATTCAAGCCTGGGACTGGAAGGATGGCTGCTTCAGGGGCCGCAGGGGATAAGGACACAAAGGACGTGTCAGCACCCAAACCAGGACCTTCGAAAAAGGCACCTGCTACCAAGGTTAATAGATGACTTGGAAAATATGTTCTAAAAATTCGAGTTTAGCAAGGTCTAGGCTCTGAATTTCAGTTTCATGGTGGTTCTTCTAGTATTATTTCTTTGCAGAAATGACCTCATTACCACATCATTGCCACATTCAAAGAGAGCAGACCCTCTCTTAACAGAGGTAGAGTACTCCAACAATACATTTGTTACTTGAAACTTTAATAGAGACAAAAATGACGATGAGAGTCTAGGAGTGCCTTTTAAAGGATCTCAAGTATTAAATAATGAAATAAAATGTGACAAAGCACTTACCATTAATAACATCACCATGGTCATCTTCCTAATAATGCTACCAAATCACATTACTAAGTCTCCATACCAGTGCAGGACTTAGCTCCTTTTTACAGTGTAGAAGACGGGGAGTGCCCAAGGGCAGATCAGGCAGTCTTTTAGTGAGTGCTTCTTCTGTGGACTCTCTGAAGCATGAAGTTACCTACTACAGATGTGAGAAGTTTCTCTTTCCCTCCCTGAGCCCTAGCATGGAGTTTAGGGTAAGACAACTGACATTTAGTGAGCCTCATTTTGTGAAGCACTTTAGCTACATAAGCTCATTTAAACATCGTAACATCCCTTGAGATAAGTGTTTGGTGATTCTTGTTTTCCCAGAAAACAAAGCCCAGTATCCTGCACTGCTCTTAAACTTCCCTCTGATATTTTTATTGTTCCTTGTTTGTTTCCTCTGTCTCTGTATACTGTGTTTCACATTTTAAAGCATAGAGATCCTGTCATTGCTTGATCAACAGTATGAGGAAGAGTTTCTGTCATACAGCTAACTGCAGTCTTCGTACTTTCTTTCTTAATATGCTGTCTTTTCACATTGTAGTACAAGCAACTGGCAGCTCTTTTCTTCTTTCTCAGTAACTTCTGCCTCTCTGGACAATGATACCTTAGGGCTTGTTCATATTTTAATACTAAATCTCATTTACTTTTTTTTCTTGCTTGAACCCTTTTAGGCAAACTGACTTTTTGTTACTATAAGGAATTCTTTAAAAAAAAAAAAAAAAAAAGGCGGGGGTTGGGCAGCAGGCCCTGGTGACTGGCGGTTAATTCTGTGGCTCTGGTGTAGACCACATTAGGCCCAAGCCCCAGGACTGGGGAGACAACCCAACACTTGAATGACTACATGAATGGATGAATGCTTTTTTCTCCCCTTTTTGCCTGCCCGCCAGCCTGCCATCTTCTTTCATTCTCTACTAAACAAATAAATATTTTAAAAAGAAATAGGAGAGCAGCAACCTGATTCATTTATAATTTTAGAAAGATAAGTAGTGCAGTATATCAGCATCTTACCCACTGATGCAATAAACATACATGTTTGTTTTGTGGTTTTTTTAAAGATTAATAGGAGATTTGTTAATTATACAGAGTGCTGTCACAGGAAAGGGTCCAAAAGGAAGGTATTCTAGTTAATCAGAGTATAGAATTTTCTGTATTCAGAGTTAAACAATTAAATCTCTCCGTATCAAGTTATTATGAATCAGAAAAATCATACAACTGATAGAAACTGACAAATCTTAAAGGTTTCTGTTTGATTAAAAACCAACATCTTAGTTTTGCTAACTGCACTTTAAAAATTTCAGAATATATTCTGAAATGTTGGTTTCAGAACACGTCTACATGTTGAAGTCTAATTTGGTCCTTTGCCATTTTATCTTTTTTATTTTATGTTTGGGACCTTGCTTAACAAATATACAAAATAAAATAGAAGGAATGATGTAAATAGTGATGTGTGTTGCCATATTATTATTTCCATTGGCTGTGCATCTTGTTATAAACTGTTATTGCCTCTCAAAACTGGGGTAAAATAAATTTAAATCAAAATATTTAAATAGAATACACTCCAATGGTATAATAAAAAGTATGACCAGCAGATACTTATTCCCGGATTATAAGTATGATTTAATGTTAATACTAGAAAATTAAATGTATCGATCAAAAGAAATTTAATTTCAGGCATTGAAAAGGAATTGTTTCAACATGTCTTCTTGTTAAAAATTTTTAACCACGTAGAAAATGATGAATACTTTAACGTGATTAAATATGTAAAGATATATAGAGAAATTGGCATGGCAGACAAAGTGAGCAAAATGCTTAATGATTCTGAAATACTACAAGTAATCCTATTAGAATAAGAAATTTTAAAAAGTACTTCCTAGTTCCATTGTTGTTTAATAGTGACCTACAGTTAGACAAAAGAATAATGTAAGACATATTAATATGAGGAAGGAAAAGGCAAAATCATTTTTGCCAATTGCATAATTATACACTTAGAAATCCCAAGCAAGTAAAATGACAAGCTGTGTGTAAAACTGAAAAGATTCAGTGACGACATCATCTGCAACATAACTAGAACACTCACTCACTGAGGTTACCATGACAGTCCCTCTTTTCCTTCACAAATTACATCGTTCTACAGTGAGTGACAGAATATTCTGTCACTCGGGTGCCTTGTGAATTAGTATTGAATAAATGTTATAACTTAGAAACTATCTTTTATTACTGTAGGGAAGATTTAGAGGGATTTAAAAGCATAAGAAGCTTTATCCTGGTGGAGCAGCGAATAGCTCAATCGCCTCTGAAAGACGCAGGCCACGTACCCCTGGGTTGGAGTCCTGGGTCCTGGGGAAAACAACCAGTGTGAACAACTAAGGTGGAAACAAAATAAAATGCTTCTTTCTCCTCTCTCTTACTGCCTGCCTGCCTACTTGCCTTCATTCCTGTGTGTACCTTTCCTTTTAAATAAATTAATTAAAGGGATAAGAATATCACATTTAAATTAATCTGTAGATGTAATTTCAGTCTGTAACTTTAATTTCATTTATCTCATGAACTCATTCTGAATGATAGGATTTTAATATATCTGCAGACTCCCCATGAATGGTGTTCAGGGAGCACATGGGGGCCAGTCTGCCTTTGCAACTGTGCTAATAAATTCTGTGGTTACAAAAAATATGCTTATTTTTTGTTGGTTGAGTGATTCCTCATTTTAATCAAATTTTTAAGGAGTCTCTAACCCAAAAAGTTTAAGAACCACAGTTCTAAATCTTTAAGTGGTTTGATATTTTTTTAATTGCTTTTAGGCTGGCGGACCACCTAAGAAGGGGAAACCCACTGCACCAGGAGGTGCTGGGAGCACTGGAACCAAGAGCAAGAAAGGAGCAGAGACCAAAGAAATAGTGGAGCCTGAGCTTTCGGTCAGTATTGCACAGTAGGTCTCAGACTCACCATGGGACGAGCATGTCAGTGGGATTTGAGTTCTTTGTTGAGTTCTACAACATAGAGTTAACTGCCATCTTTTCGCTTACTGAAACTGTGTCTTGGGCGAACTTTGTTTTTATGGCAGTTTAATAGAAACCTACTGTTTCTATATCTTGCAGATAGAAGTTTGTGAAGAGAAAGCTTCAGCTGTCCTTCCCGCTACTTGTATACAGCTTCTGGACAGCAGTAACTGGAAGGAAAGGCTAGCCTGCATGGAAGAGTTCCAAAAGGTAGGTGCATAGGGATGATTTCAGTGCGAAAGAAACCTAGGTTACATAGATGGATAACGTTTACAAATGAAGGAAGGATGTGTCCTAACTGTAGTAATTTATAACCAGTGACCATGTTTCATAGTGTTAACTAATAATGAGGTAGAGTTTGTTTTTTTGCATCTGCTTTCTATAAGCTCATAACTTAGTAGTTAAGTAAATTAAGTTGATTTTGAATAATAGTCTTTAGATGGATTTTTAAGTCATGGAACTTGTCTTTGTTTAAGCCATCCTTCATCCCTTTCTGTATTTTCTTCTTTGTCTTCATCATTCTTGGAAGAACAGATATTTCTGCTTATATGAGAAGCTCCTTTTAAAAACCTCTGTTAGAAAGGACCAGTGCAGCTCCTTTTGACATATGTTTTTATTCTCATGAGAACCAAAGGGTGTGGAGAAACTGAAAGGGCACTGGGACTTGAGGCAAAAGGCCTGGCTTTCAGTTCCACATCTGCACCTCATTGGATTTAGACCTCAGTTTGTGCGTATTTAAAATGATACTTAACCACTTCAAACCTACCCCACTCTATGAGGTTATAGGAAAATCAAGTAAGTCAAAAGATGCCATTCACTAGGTAAATGAAAACGCTACTATTGCTTTCCTAGGAAAGTATTGTTTATTATCTATGCATTCCTGAAACTAGGGGTGGTGGTAGGGGGTTTGGTTTCAGTATTATTTATATGGCAACCTTAGACTAAATACCCAACTTGAGAAATAAAACATTATAACAGGAACTAGATAAGCTCCCTGTGTAATCTTCCTTATTTTCACTCCTCTCCCTCCTTTACAGGAAACTGCTTTTTTGATTTTGGTATATACCATTCCCTTGGAGCTAATTATTAACCCCTTAATTCTCTTACCTTGTTTTACTTCAAGGCTGTTGAACTAATGGACAGAACTGAAATGCCGTGCCAAGCATTGGTGAGGATGCTAGCTAAGAAACCTGGGTGGAAAGAAACTAATTTTCAGGTATTTTTAATTTAGAAATTTAATGTCTTGTTGAAATCATTTCCTTTACATCATCCTATAGAGTAATAGAGAAGTACAGCTTTGGTAATGATTTCTAGCTTATCTTTTTCTTTTTTTTTTTTTTCACTCAATAAGTATCTAAATTTAAGTTTTAATTTCACAAAGTGTGTTTTGATTAAACATGATGCTATACATGTAATTAGAAGCTTATATGAAATGCGTATGTGTATTTATGTATGCATTTTTCCTCGTTATTTAGTCCAGGAAGCTCTGTTGTTTTGCTAATCTTTATGTATTCAAGGAAAGGATAAACAGTGAGCTAGCATTCTCATTTGTTTAAATAAAAAAATAAATGCTTTTTTAAACTTGCCAGTGAAAAATTAACCACATAGTTTATTTAGCTCATTAACTGATAGTAGAGATGGAATTTAGCAGTACTGTTATTTAATCTAAAAAGTAGATGTAAAGGGAGGTGTGGGAAAGTGATATAGGAAGGAAAACAAGAAATAGTTTCCTTCTCTTTCAGACATGCATAGACCTCATGCTAAACAAAAGCTTGAAATGTCGACGTTTATTTTTGGCACCCTGTTAGTCTCTGTTGCTTCTCTCCTGCCACCTCTTTTGCTCTCTTTAGGATCTTTAGCTCCCTTGCACACTGTTCTCCCAGCACTGTGTCACAGTACCTCAGCTGTACTGCCCTGTTCCAAAAGGGCTCACATTGCCCCTCTTCCCTCCTACATAACTTTTATAGCTTCTCTTCTAAGCTTTGAGTAACACCCTCCTGTGTGTTAGATCTATAATGTGGGATCGTTTATATTATATTCCCCTTTGGAACTCAGCATTTCTAAGTATACAACCCAGCAGTTTTTAGTATATTCATGGAGCACTTCACCTCCCATTACTATACTATTCGAGGATATTTTTATCACTGTCTGTAAAGAAACCCTATACCCTATGCCAATAAGCAGACACTGTTTCTCCCCTTCTCCCCACCGCTAGTCTCTGGCTACTATTTTAACCTGTTTTCTGTCTATGTGGATTTATCTCCTGGACATTTTATATAAATAGAATCATACAATATGTGACCATCTGGGTGTACTATGGTGGTAGAGCAGTTTGATCAGCCACCTTAGGTCAGTGCAGTCCACATACATCCCGGGGCCAGGGAAACAGCCAAGATGAACAGCTAAAATAAAGTGCAAAGTGCTTCTTCCTCCTCTCTCTGCCTGCCTGCCTGCCTGCTCACCTTCATTTCTGCCTGCACCTTTCCTTTAAAAACAAAAGAATGAAAAATAAAGTGACCATTTGTATATAGTTTTTACTTAGAATAATGTTTGTTAGGTTCATTCAGATTGTAGCATGAATCACTTCTTTGCTAAATAATACTCTGCAGTATGGAAATACCCTATTTTATTTACCCATTCTGTAGTGAATGGGCATTTTATATTATTTCCACTTTTTGGCTGTTGCGAATAATGCTGTGGTGAACATCTGTGTACAAGTTTTTGTGCGTGAACACACATTTTCAATTCTCTTGGCTTTATACCTAAGAAGTAGAATTGTTGGGTCATGTGGTAAATCTACACTTAACCTTTTGAGGAACTGCAAAACTGAGTTCCATTTTGCATTCATATCAGCAGTGCATGAGAGTTCCAATTTCTCTATATCCTCACCAACATTTGTTATTTAAATGTTCAGCTAAGACAAAGGGAACTACTCATAGAAAAGGGGGTTCCAAGTCCCATTTATCTACCTTCATCATGTTATCTATCATCTATAGATTGTTTCCACAGTTTCTTCCATTTCAAAATCTGTAAGTTCTTAAATCTCTCAAGTTCTGTCTTGTCTGTAGGGTTATAGTTTTTGTGGGCAGCTCTGGTAGAAACTGAGTTAGGCAATTAGTATGGCCATTATTATATATTTCAGGATGTCTATATAGTCTATGCATATAATCAGAGGAAGATAATATAAAAATAAAATTTGTCAATTCATAAACTTTCCATGTGGCAACATTGCTTGTAAATATTTTATAACATTGAGCGTTTTGGTTTTTTCCTTCTTCATTGTGAATTAGGTACGTTAATTGGTAACAAAGGATGCAAATTATTTTACTTACTCAAAATTCTGATTTTCATTTGGTTGTATTCTGCGCTTTCCCCGATGGTGTCATGTCTTCAGGTTGCTGGAAAAATCTGTAGAGAAATAAAATGCGTCTGGCTTACTCTTAACTTGATGATGATTCTTGTTCAGGTGATGCAGATGAAGCTCCGCATAGTTGCTTTGATTGCCCAGAAGGGAAATTTTTCCAAAACTTCTGCTCAGATTGTCTTAGATGGCCTTGTAGACAAGATTGGAGATGTGAAATGTGGGAACAATGCAAAAGAAGCTATGACCGCTATCGCTGAAGCTTGTATGTTACCATGGACGGCTGAACAGGTGAGTGACACAGAGCTCCTTCCCCAGATTTCTCAGTTTTTCCCAAATTTTAGTTCAAACTTACTAGTTAAACTTTGTTTTTCTCAAATAAAACCATTTCTTATACTGCATATTATTTTTTCTGTTAATAATAGATGCACTGTTGCCTAGTAATTCAAATTTATCTTGACAGACTAAACAAAAACCAGTGCTCGGACAAGGACAGTAGGACTGAGGTTACCAGTAGGAAGCAGGGTGGCGGGTAGTGGGCAGTGGGGGTGGGATCCAGTGGACAGTGGTGAAGAACTTTCAGTAATTTGATGGTGACCAGATATGTTGTCATGTATCTGAGAAGTGGGGAACCAGCAAATAGAGGTTTATATTATTTTGTGAAGCAAAGTTACCTCAATAAATGGTAAATTAATTTTAAATAAATAAAGCCAACAAAAACTTACCTTGGTCTTGAATATCTATTAAAGATGAAAATAATTTTCTCTTAAGACATTATAATCCAGAGGCATCACTAATGAAAAGTTGTAAACAGTCCAGAATGCTTTTAGTTCTACTGTCACTTAACCTCATTTACTTTCGTAAGTTAAATGTTTTATTCCAGAGGTGTTCTTGCAGTTGATTCAGCATCAGAAATATCATACTTACCACTTCTGCTTAATGTCGTACTCTGTTGCTACGAGAAAGCTGAGAGAAACACTGACTAGCTTATTTTCCTCCCACTTCAGGTCATGTCAATGGCCTTCTCCCAGAAGAATCCCAAGAACCAGTCAGAAACACTAAATTGGCTATCCAATGCAATAAAAGAATTTGGTTTTTCTGGGTAAGTCAAAAAAGAAAGCAAGTGCAAAGTAACGTTTTGAGGATCTCAAATTTATAGTATTTGTTGTAGCTATCTCTGCCCATTTGTGAGAAGCCAAAGCTGGGTTGTCTGATTTATATGAAACAAAAACATTTTCATTCTCCTTGGAGTGGTTGGGATGGTATTTTCTAAAGAGTAGAACCAGAGTCTTTCCTAAAGAAGACAAAATTACATTTGAGCAGAGATGTTTCAGGGCACGAGGGAGCAAAGTATGGCAATCTGAAAGAAAAAAACATTCTAGACCAAGAGAGCAAGTGCAAAAGGCCTGAGGGAGGCGCACACTGATGTATTTTAGAATAGCAAGGAGTGGCGCACCCTGGTGGAGCAGTGGTCAGGTCAATTGCCTCCAAAGGACGCAGGCCACATGCCTCTGGGTTTGAGCCCTGGGCCTGTGGAGAACAACCAGTGTAAACATCTAAATAAAAAATAATGTGCTTCTTCCTCCGCCTCTCTTAAAAAAAAAATAGCAGAGTGATTATTCTTGAGAATGTAGTTAGAGTGGAATGAGTGAAGGGGTTGGGAGTAATAAGAGGTAAAATCAGAGAAAAAAACAAGGATCCTGGTTATGTTGGGCCTCCAAGTTTGGAGTTGGAGACCATTAAAAGGTTTTGAGCAGAAGAGTAGCGGTATTGTTCTGACTATAGTTCAGAAAATAAATAGGTTCAAGGGCAGAAGCAGGGAGACATTTAACTAGTAGACTAGTAAACCGCTCGACTGATACCATCCAGGCATGAGAGTCATTCGCCTTAGACATAGTCTACAGAGGTGGAAGCATTAGGACTCAATATATTTTGAAAGTGTACTAAGTAAGATATCGGGCATGTGAAAGAGGGCTTGTCGAGGATGGCCTAAGTGTCTAGAAGAGTGATGTGGCTCGTTACTAAGGCGAGCTTGTGGGAAGAACAGGTTTTGAGGTTGGGTGTGGACAGTCATGAGTTTGGTTTTGACGTATGTAGGACTTTTACTAAGCATACAAGTGGAAATGTCACAAAGGCAGTTGAGTGTGTTAACCTGAGTGGAGGAGAGAGGTCAACACTAGATTTAGAAATAATTAGCATATAGATAGTATTTAAAGCTCACTTTCGCTGCATGTAGAAAGAGAATAGCCGTGTCTCAGGGATATATCCTAAGGGAGCAATTCTAATGTCTGACTTTATAAAATTCTGTATTTTAAGGACTTCGTTTATTTTTAATTCTAAGCATTGCTTCTTCTAGATTGAATGTGAAAGCTTTCATCAGCAATGTGAAGACAGCTCTCGCTGCAACAAACCCAGTGAGTACACACCAGCATGCGTAGAAACAGCGCAGCCAACTTTGTGGACTGTTCTGATTTAGAAAGTTCTTTTTGTTCTGTCTGACAGGCTGTGAGGACTTCTGCTATCACCCTGCTTGGGGTCATGTATCTATATGTTGGTCCTTCTTTACGAATGTTCTTTGAGGATGAGAAGCCTGCCCTCCTATCCCAGATAGATGCAGAATTTGAGAAGGTAAAAAGTTCCCACAAGTGTAGATTCTGTGTGTGGACTTGAGAATGCTCATGTTAATTAAGTTTAAACTTTTAACCCTTTAGAATAAAAAAAATTTGTATTTGCTTTTATATGCTTAAAGTATCCCTGGTAAGAGTTCATAAGAAATTGATGACTTTTTCTATGAGCAAGAGACTTGAGTTAACTTATCATTTGATATGGGAAATTTTGTTCTTTGTATCTTTTTGTATCTTAGGAATTTCAAACATTTTGAATGTATTTATTGCCTATTCAAAAAGTGCATTAAATAAAACACTTTCCAAAATTTAAAATAAAAGAAAACTTGACACTCCTCGAATAAATTTTTCCCATCAAAATTACTAAGTGTTGACATAACTTACTCTATTACCTTGGGCATGCAGGTCAAAGACATGATTGAGAAGTCAAATTCTAATAGGTATAAAATACCTTTTGCCATGTCAAAATTGGAATTTAAGTAGAAATTAAAATATGTACTGTATAAATATTATTATGAAAGTTTCATAGATGTTCCATTTTCTAACTTGTTTGCTCTCATATCATCGAGTTCATGGGCCTCATTGACTTAGTGTTTGTGTGTATAGATGCAAGGACAGAGCCCACCTGCTCCAACCAGAGGGATTTCCAAGCACAGCACAAGTGGTATAGATGAAGGGGAAGATGGAGATGAACCTGATGAGGGGGGCAATGATGTAGTTGATCTTTTGCCAAGGACGGAAATCGGGTGGGTTTTGTTCATTTGGATTTTTAAACATTATATAGAATTCTTAATGGTGTCTTCTCTTTCTCAAAGACAACATTGCTATTCTTTTAAGAGTCTGGAATTAAAGAGTTTTGTCTTCTCCTTTTAGTGATAAAATCACTTCAGAGCTGGTGGCTAAGATTGGAGACAAGAATTGGAAGATCAGAAAAGAAGGCCTAGATGAAGTGGCAGGTATTATCAACGAAGCAAAGTTTATCCAACCGAATATAGGTGAACTTCCTACTGCCTTGAAAGGTCGACTCAATGATTCAAATAAAATCTTGGTACGTAGAGTGTATGCTTACTCTTTTTCTCTAGCCTCTTTCTCAGTAGAGTGGGTAATTTTTCCATGTAACCTTTACCAGCCCACCAAATAAGGGTTGCTTTATTTGCGTTGAGCTGGAAATTGCTTCCTTGAATTTCTTACATATGCCTCAAGATATGTTGATAGATGGCAAGTTTATTAATGAAATTTTCATGAATCTTAGTTTAGTCTTAGAAGAGTCTCATATTATCTTTATTAAAACTGTTTATAATATTATACATAAGCATTCTTAATAATTTTAAAACTTGTTGACTTTTTTTAGAATTTATAGTTCTATTTGTTTGTTTCATTATTTTTTAATTTTCCTTGCTCCAGCCGCTGGTCTTGAACCCAGGTCCTTGGTCTTTACATGGCCTGTACATTAGCTACTGATCCATAAAGGTGTGCCTAAATTTGACTTTTTATGTCAGAATTTTCTTAAAATAGATTTTATTTACTTTTTAGAAGTAAATTTTGTTTTTTATTATAGAAAAATTTTAAGGAACATTGTATCATTCCATTACATAGGTTTAGGTTCTTTAAAATTGTAAAGCAGTCTCAATCTCTAATACTCCAGTTTCATGAACTGATGACAAAAGAAGAGTCCACCACCTAAAGATTATTTGTAAACTAATTAGAATAGCATCATAAGCTGATTTGTTAATCTCTTAAGTAGATTGGAAAGAAGCTGCATTAATCAAATTGGCAGGACATTGAACACAGATTTCTCATAGGTTTAACAAGTATCAACCCTTTCCATTCAGGTGCAGCAGACATTGAATATCCTCCAGCAATTGGCAGTAGCTATGGGCCCAAACATCAAGCAACATGTGAAGAATTTAGGCATCCCTATTATCACCGTCCTTGGAGATAGCAAGGTAAACCTGACTCTACATCAGAGCTCCATTCTGGAGTAGGTCAATCATATTCTTGAAATCTGAATAATTCTCTGTCTAGAGCAAGCTTCAGAGAGAAGAGACTATTAGGAGGAAAGTAATAAACATTTTACCTCCCAGACAGTATTAAGAGAACCATATATGTCGCTTACTAGCATTGTAATCCTTAGATACCTTATCTTCTTTAAGATTCACTTTCTTTTTTTTTGTGAAATATTATTCTCATAGAATTAAATAAAATTCAAAGTACCTATGCCTGATTCATAAAATGTGCACTCAAGAAATGATTGCTGTTATGATATGACATCATTATTAAAAATATTACTATAAAGAGTGACTAAATATATGAGTTTTGGGGTCATAGATTTATTTTCTAGCTTTTTTTCATGAACCATCAGATCAGCGAATTATAGGATCCTCTAATAGTTCACTAAGATATTTGCATTTTCGCAGTCCTGGTATTAATGTCTTTGGAAGTTGCAAGCCACTTATATTTAGCCCTACATTAAATACTTGAATGTCTCTTTTGTGTAATTCACTTAATTTGAGGAATTGGGATATTTTAACATTTTTGTGTCAATTGTTTCTCATAATGAATAATGCAAACTAATGTAAAAATATATTCATTAAAATTCTAAGCAATTTCAATCTAATCATTAAACATTCTCTAATCTGTAGAATTATACATTTAACACATAACCATGGCCATGAGAGCCCCCAGAGATTTATGAAGCAAAACCTAATAATTTGCTCACCTTATATGATATTTTATGCCCACGTCACTGTTCTGCCTAATTAACTGAGTTCCAGGACCTTTACGGTTTGGAGGTTTGTGTTTCTACTTTAAAGTTTTAGTACAACACTGAACTAGATTCTTTTTTGATAAGTTGATTCCAAGTAGGTTCATATGTACCTTAAAAAACCTCCATTGTTCATGTTCACACAGTAGCAAGCTTTTCACTCCATTCCTCTAAACCATAGTTATCTTTACTGATTTCCTCCTGCATTCAGAATAATGTTCGCGCTGCTGCCCTAGCGACTGTGAATGCCTGGGCAGAGCAGACTGGCATGAAAGAATGGCTGGAAGGCGAAGATCTTTCTGAGGAGCTCAAAAAGGAAAATCCTTTCTTGAGGCAAGAGGTTAGTATTACAAATGGTCGTGTGCTTTACTCACGCCTTTTTACCCTAATAGTGGCCTGGACCTGCCTAACAAGTATTTGTGTATAGATAGGATGAATTTTTCTATAAAACAAAAGAAACCAAATTCCTAGAGCTTTTGTACTCATGTTCTTCTTTTTTCCCTTCATGTGCTTTTTTAATAATAAAACTTTTTAAAGGATTAGCCTCTTAGTGGAATTTTCTCTTCTTGAATACTTAAGGGGTAAATTAATAAGAGTTTTTAACCAATATAAATCAAGTTCAGCATTTGAAAATACATCATTGTAATCCAACATGCCAACAGGCTAAAGAAGAAAATCATGTAAGTTGACACAAAAATAAGAATTTGAGAAAACTCAAAACCTATTCATGATACAAATTCTCAGTAAGTTAGTAATAATAAAGAATTCTCAGCTTGATGAAGAACATTTCCAAAAACCTTCTACAGATATCATACTTAAAGATGAAAAACTGACTGCTTTCTCCCCTAAGACTGGAAGCAAGGCAAAGATGTCCACTTTCACTGTGTTATTCAGCATGGTCCTGGGAGTTCTGATCACCGCAGTGGGCAAGAAAAAGAAATGAAAGGCGTACATACTAGAAAGTAAATACATAACACTGTCCCTAGTTGCAGATAACATAACTACCTATACAGAAAATGCCGAGGAATCTACAAGTAAACTCCTAGAACTAATAAATGAATTCAGTAAGATTGCAGGATACAAAATAAATACAGAAAGACCAATCACATTTCTTTATAATATATGAATATGCAGGAGCTAAAAATTGTAACAATACCATTTACAATTAATTATTCCAAAAAAAAAGAAATATTTGGTATCCACTTATAATGGAAATTGCACAATGCTGATGAAAGGATTCAAGGAGGACCTAAATAAATGGAGAGAAATGCCATGTTTGTGGATTGGAAGATTCAGTATAACAGATGTTGGTTCTCACCAAATTGATCTGTAGACTTAATGTAATTCCTATCAGAATTCCAGCAGGGTCTTTATAGATGAACTTATGCTATAATGCTATAGAAGGGCACACATCCTAGAAGAGCTAAAATAATCTCAACAAGAAAACATGGAATCATTCAACCATATATTAAGACATACTATATTGCTAATGTGATTAAAACACTGATATGGCAAAGGGAAGGATATACACAGAGATCAGTTGACCAGAAGAGAAAACCCCAGAAACTGACCCATACAAATATAATCAGCTAATATTTGATAGTTTAAAAGTAATCCAGTGGAGGAAAGCTGCCCTTTTCAACAAATGATTCTGGAACAATTGGATATCCACAAACAGAGAAAAGAACTGTGGGGGCACCCTTGGGCTTCTGCAGTCTAGTCCACCCTAGGAGCAGTCCCACAGACATCCCAAGGTCCCGTGTTCAAGACCTGGGGCCAAGCAGAGCAACCAATGTGAACAGCTAAATAAAAATAAAGTGCTGCTTCTGCCTCTCTTTCTACCTGCCTGCTTGTCTTCATTCCTGCCTGACTGCACCTTTTCTTTTAAAAAAAGAGAAGAAAAAAGAATTTGTGACCTAATCCTCACATCTTATATATATATCTCTCTCTATATAGATATAGATATAGAGAGAGATATATAGATATAGATATAGATATATATAAATTACCTCAAATCATGGACTTAAATGTAGGACATAAAACTATAGAACCTTCGAGATAACATAGGGTAAGAAAACTTAGAAGAATATCTTCAAGCTATAGGATTGGCAAAGAATTCTTAGAATTGACACCAAAACTGCAGACCATAAAAGGAAAAATGGATAAATTGGAGTTCATTAAAATTAAGAAGTGTTATTCTGCAAAAGACCATGTGAAAAAAGATGGAAAAGACAAGTTATAGAATGGAGAAAATCTTTGCAAATGATACAGGATAAAGCACTAGTATCTAGAATAAATAAAGAATTCACAAAGTTCAATGTTAAAAAAATCTAATTAGAAAATGGACCAAAGACATGAACAGATATTTCAAGAAAGAGCATATGCATATGGGATTAACTGTAATAAAGTACCACTACCCAACTATCAAATTACTGAAATTAAAGTGATGCCACCACATGCTGGTAAAGATGGAGAAACTTGAACACATTGCCAATGGAAATGTGAAATTGGTATAGCCACTCTAGAAAAAGTTTGGTAGTTTCTTGTAAAACTAAACATGTAATTACCATATGACTCAACAGTTGTAATCGTGAACTTTTATTCCAGACCTTTATGTCTACCTAAAACTTATACACAAATGATGCTATCAACTTGATTCATAATAGTCAAATATTGGAAGCAACTTAATATCCTTTGACAGTTGACTAGCTAAACAATGTAATATATTTAGCAATAAAAGTAATCATTGACACATGCAGCAGTTTAAATCTCCAAGGAATAAAAAAACCAATCCCAAGCAGTATGTACTATATGACTCTATTTCTATAACATGTTTGAAAAGACAGAACTTTAGAAGTGGGAAGTAGATTAGTGGTTACCCAGGGATAAGGGAGATGGGAGGAGAAGCCAGGAAATGGGTGTGGTCATAAAAGGAGCAGCACCAGGGACTCTTGCGATGGAACTGTTCAAAATCTTGATTTTTGTGGTTACGTGTGCACTAATATACATAAAATAAAATTCTGTAGAACCAAATAGACATACACATGAAAACAAAAAACGGGCAATCTGAATAATATGAATGGACTGTATCAATGTTAATATCCTAATTGTGATACTATAATATAGTTTCATGAAGTGCTACTGCTGGAAGGAATTGAGTAAACAATGCATGGAATCTATATTTCTTTTGGGGGGTGATTATTTATTTGTTTCATTTCATTATGTTCCACATATGAGTGAAACCGTCCTATATTTCTCTTTTTCTTTCCGACTTCTTTAACTTAACATGATCCCTTCCAAATCCATCCAGATGGTCGCAAAGGGCACAATTTCATTTTTTTTGGTAACTGCATAGAATTCCATTGAGTCAATAGACCACAGCTTCTTTATCCATCATCTGTTGATGTGCATTGAGATTGTTTCCATGTCTTGGCTGCTGTGAACTGTGTTATTATGAGCGTTGGGGTGCAGATATTTTTTCCTGATTAGAGATTTTGTGTCCTCTGGGTATATTCCTAAGAGTGGGATTGCCTGGATCAAATGGTAGATCCATCTTTGTTTGAGGAATTTCCATACTGTTTCCCAAAAAGATTGTACCAATTTACATCCCCACCAACAGTGTAGGGGAGGGTTCCTTTTCTCCACACCCGCTCCAACACCTGCTATTTCCAGTCTTTTTGATATAAGCCACTCACTGCTATGAGGTGGTCTCTCATTGCAATTTTTATTTGCATTTCTCTGATGATGAGTGATGCAGAACATTTTTTCAGGTGTCTGTAGGCCATCTGTGTGTCTATTCTGTTCTTTTGCCCATTTTTTGAGTGGGTCATGTACTTTTTTATTGTTGACATATGTTAGCTCTTTATATATTTTGGAGATCACGCTCTTTTCTGGTATATGCTGGGTGAATAGCTTTTCCACTTGTATGGGTCATTTTTGTTTTAGTGGTGGTTTCTGTGCAGAAGTCTTCAGTTTGATGTAGTCCCAGTTGTTTAGTTTTCCTTTGGGCTCTTTTGCCATAGCTGTTCCTTCCCCAAAAATCTCTTTGAAGTTGAAGTCATGAAGTGTTTTTCTTACATTGTCTTCCAGGTATTTTATGGTTTCACTTTTTACATCCAGGTCTTTGATTCATCTTGAGTTAACTTTTGTGTTTGACTATATTGAGCAATTTAGTTTTTTTGTTTTGTTTTTTTTTTTTGCAGATGTCTTTCTAGTTTTCCCAGCAGCATTTGTTAAATAGTCTTTCCTTTCTCCATTGTATGCTCTTGCACCTGTTTCATAGATTAACTGTCCACATATGTGTGGCTTTATTTAGGGACTCTCAATATGATTCCACTGATTACTGTGTCTAACTAATCACTACCAGACTGTTTTGATGATGATCACTCTGTAATATAGTTTGAGGTCATGGATTCTCCCACACTGTTCTTTTTTTTCTCTTAAGATAATTTTGACTATTCAAGGCCTTTTGTGATTCCATACAAATTTCAGAGTTGTTTGCTCCATTTCCTTAAAGAATGTCCTCGGGATTTTGATGGTAATTGTATTAAGCCTATATATTGCTTTGGGTAAAATGGCCATCTTTAACTATGTTAATTCTTTTAATCCATGAACATGAGATATTTTTCCATCTGTGTGTCTTCTATTTCTTTTGTTAAGGTCTTGAGATTTTCATTTAAAGGTCTTTCACTTCCTTTAAGTTTATGCCTTGCTATTTGATCTTTCTTGGTGTATTGTGAATGGAATTTCTTTCTTGATTTCTTTTTCCTCTACTTCATTGTTATATATAGGAATACTACTGATTTTTGTGTGTTGATTTTGTATCCTGAAACTTTTCTGTATTCATTTATTGTTTCAAGCAGTTTTTTTTGTTTGTTTGTTTTGTGGAGTCTTTGGTTTTTTTCAGGAATAATTTATCATCTGCAAATAGTGATAGTTTTATTTCTTCTTTCCCAGTTTGGATTCCTTTAACGTGCTTTTCTTGACTTACTGCTCTATGGCCAAGATTTCCAGAACTGTGTTGAATAGTCATGGTGATAGTGGACAACATTGTTTTGCCCCAGATCTTAGGGGAGAAGAATCTGTATATTATTTCTTATAATTGCATGTGAATCTAAAATCATCTCAAGAATAATTTCAGTTAAGAATTACAGATTAGAATTACTTTCGAGATCTGAAAAAAAATCACTGATATAAAGCTGGAAATAAAAATCTTGGTAGAAATTGTCACTTTTGGATCAGAAAAAATGTTTTGAGTGTACTCGAAATCGTTCTTAGAATTAAAAAAAAACTAAGTGAAAGTTTTTCATCTTTAAATACACTAATAAAACAACTGTGTCCTTATCTTTGGTGATTGCTGTATTGTATATATTATTTAAATCAAGCACAATTATTGAGCAGTGGAAATTACCTGTGATGTTGGAGAGCTGTGAGAGCTATACAGTGTTTGGTACTGATGAAATCATTAAGCCTGAGATTAAAAAAAATAACAGGTTTTCACATGTACATTTCTAACTGGTGTTTCTTTCTTTTGGCAGCTACTGGGCTGGCTAGCTGAGAAGCTACCATCTCTTCGTTCCACACCCATAGACCTCATCCTTTGTGTTCCTCATCTTTACTCCTGCCTAGAAGATCGCAATGGAGATGTGAGGAAGAAGGCCCAAGATGCTTTGCCATTCTTCATGATGCATTTAGGCTATGAGAAAATGGCCAAGGCTACAGGGAAACTGAAGGTACTGTTCCCTTAGTGCTTCTGCTGCTATTAATACCCAGGAGAAAGCTATTGAACATAAATCAGTATGGGTAAAAGAGCATTTTACCTCTTGAGTTTCAACTTGAAACCCTAGGAGAGCAAAATAGAATATTTAACAGTGTAGAACTTTTGAAGAACCTGCTGACTCTCTATGACCTTCTAGAATGGTAATTGAGTGCGGCTTCATAATGTTTGTCACTTCTCTGCATTGTGTGCTGTCTCTCTTACTTCACTGGTATTTCGAAAGTAGGAGCTCAATTTTTATTTGACTGCGGATCTGTTAAAAAGCACAGTTTGGGTGTATCACAGATGTGGCCTCTCACTTCTGTTCTGTTGTCTCCCTAGTCCACTTCTAAAGATCAGGTACTGGCCATGCTAGAGAAAGCCAAAGCTAACATGCCAGCCAAGCCCGCTGCACCTGCTAAAGCCACTTCCAAACCTCTGGGAGGGTCAGCTTCAGCCAAATTCCAGCCTGCCTCAGGTAACTCTCTTGAGAGGGTTAAAGGGGAAGGAAAATAGCCCAAGGGAACTCTAAAAAGAAATGCACCCTTCAATTTTTGTATCATATCTTATAGCTTAGATACCAAGTTCTCCCTTCCTCCTTACCTTCCTTTCACAAGCATTGATCAAGTATTTTTGCTAGGAACTGTGTTGAGGGTACAACAATGATTAATTTGATCTGAAATTTAGAAAGGGAGTTTTGGAATAAAATATTGAAATACTCCTAAAAACAAATGTCCTATTTTAAACATTTCCATAACTCTTTCCTGCACCTGGGGTATTTATAATTAGATGAGGAAATCCAAGAAGGTGAAGGGACTTGTACATGGCCAGCCAGCCAGTCCCCAAAATAGCCTAGAGTTTCACTTACTCATTCATAAACACTCTCCTTCCCTATTTTCTGATCCATTCTGGTATTTGCTAATCTTCTTTAAGAGCAGATTCTTGATTTTGTCATCCTGATTTTAAAATTCCAGCATGCATAAATAGAACCCAAATCTATAACCACTTTTATTCTAGACTTACTACTCAAACAAAATAGCATTCTCTTAAAAAGATACAAATTGTTCATGATGTAAAGTTAGAAATTTTATATATATAAAGCTATTAATCTAAAAGTATATATTTAATTATAATATTTATTAGAATTTTACCATATAGTAAATACTTAGTATTGAAAATGACAGCTCTTACCCTAATGGAAATATCAACCTAGCAAAAAGATTGTTTTAACAGCTATTTAGAAAATAGTTTTTAAACTGTAATTTAAATGTAAAGGAGATAAAGATTTATCGAATTTTATTTATTGAGATTATTCTTAAAGAGAATTCAGTGAGAAAAAAGTTCTCATCAAATGTATTTATTTAACTTATCCAGAATAAAATACTATTTGGCGTTTATATTTATATGACATACTTTTTCTCCTTAAAGCATCTGTTGAAGATTCTGTTTCCAGCACTGTAGAACCCAAGCCTGATCCGAAAAAGGCCAAAGCTCTGGGCGTCTCCTCTAAAGCAAAGGTATGTGAAATCGTCATGCTGCGATGCAGATTTGCTTTTTGTGTGTTTCATGCAGAGGCGTTCTATTGAGAAAGATCATAATCTATGAAAGAACATGACTGCTCTTGATATTATCACATTATAAAGTATTTATACAAGTTTCTGTGATGCTTTTTTATTAAGACCCCAACAGAGACGTCCTATTTGGGGCTGTCATGGTTTCTGTTACGCAAACCTTTGGGGGAAGATTTGTAGTTGTGAAAAGGAAATCATAGATACTTCTGAGAGAAGAATCACTCAGACTGATTTTGATTTGAGAAAGAAAGATAATCAACTTCCTTCAAATCTGGCACATTTAGGTCATGCTTCGATACTCTGGTTAGTCTACAAGGAAAATACCATCTGTCCCTGTGCCAGTGGGACTTACTTCGATGCATCACCAATCCTTTTGGCATCCATGCAGAGTTGAACAATTTAAAGAAATGTGCTTCAAATGTTCAACTTTAAATATTCCCTGGGCATTTTTTTTTTCATATAAATAAGTTTTTTAATCACCACAAGTTGTCATCAGGTTCTGCATCAAGATTGAGAGCTTGTTGCTGTATTGAGAGCATTGATTATGTAATACATATAACAGGAAAATTGTAGAACTGTGCAGTCATTAGCAAATGTAATAGTAAATATAAATAGAGAAGACTATTTCAGTCTAATTTAATAAAATGTCAGACAAGCTGTTTTATTACCGAGCACATTTATTTTGGTTACATGCTTTTTCTAGAATGGGCACTCTGTGGCCCTTCATCTAATTATTATTATGCTTCATTTTCCTTCCCTACCCATGCATCCTTTAACTCAATGAGGTAATTTAAATAACTAGCCTCTAAACTGTGCAATGAAGCTGTTCTTTTTCTGTCCTCCCAACTTCCTCATCCCAGATTTCACAGTGCTTATTTTAGTATTTTGATCACAAGTGCTTTGAAGTATTTCTGACTCTGTTCTTAATGCCATACTTTTTCACCCCAGTCTTTTGCAGTTTATAAATCAGTGTCACATAAATGATCTCATGTTTGATTTGACTGAATGACTTAAGTGTTTGAACTAGAAAGAAACTCTGACCTACTGGAAATAGTGGGATCTTGTTATACATTTATAATAATGTTATCTCCAGTAATGAGATTTAAATATTACTTTAAAATATGTATACTGAGTATTCACTCTCTTCTTTTTACTGATGGCAAGATTTTAAATCTTGGATTATTTTTTAAAAACACTTCAGCAACTTAAATATCTGAAGTGTTTCTAGCAACTTTATCTAGAAAGCTTCAAAGCGTCTCCAGTTTTAGTGATGTGATAAAAATACACATATATGTCTCCGGTATATATCTTTTACTAGGCAGCAACATCATATGCCCAAGGAGAAGTAGCCTCGCTAATCACTGTTCCTCAACCTTGATTCTAGAGCGCACAGGGAAAGAAAGTGCCAAGCAAAACCAGCTTGAAAGAGGACGAAGACAAATCCGGTCCTATTTTTATTGTTGTTCCAAATGGGAAGGAGCAAAGAATGAAAGATGAAAAGGGATTAAAGGTAAGGAAGGGATAAAAATTCCCAGGAACTTTTTGCTGGTGTGTTTTTGTTGTTAATCTTGGATAATTTTGCTATCTGAAATTCCTTTCATTTTAAATATCTGGTAGTTAACTGAATCTTTTGTTTATGACCTGTCTTACTGTTTCTCTAAGACTACCTTAAGGAGCAGTAATTGCTACAAAAGAAACTTTAAATCGGAACTCCTGATTTTGCTCCAAATAAAAAAAAAAAATTTAGATTTTTGTAATTTTTAGAATTAAAGAGTGGAAAAGTATTGATTTTTATCAATTTTACATATGTGATAGGCTACTTCTTTAACCCTTCTTGTACTTGATTTTTTTTTTAAGAAAAGGAGCAGTCAGGAATGAAGATGGGTAGACAGGGAGGCAGGAAGAGAGAGGAGGAAGAAACATTTCATTGTATTGAATTGTTGTCCTGGTCATAGGCCACCAGGATCCAACTGTACTTAATATTTTAAAAGATAGATTTGGTGACTATATATCGTTAGGTCAGTCATTTCTCTTTTGATAATGTCTTGGTTTTATTAGTTAATTTTTCATAGTAATATTTATTTTTTAGTTCACAATGTTAAAGTGATGGAAAGGGATGCCAAAACTCTGATGGTGGGTGTGATGTGAAATCTAGACTGAGATAACAATTTCAGTATCCTAAATGAGATTTTGTATATTAGGTAATTTTTTATTTTAAAAAGCAAATTCAAGCAGTACAGAAAGTTGAGAATAGTATGAAATGCATGTCTCCCATTCCAGGTTCCTTCCACAGGGAGGATGGCACTACTAGTATTTTGTGTGCTGCTTCAGAAATACTAACGTTCCATACCTGTGCAGCCACATGTGTAAACATAAATGTATGGGCTTCCTTTTGTATAAATACGAATATCTCCTACTCTTTGTCCAATATCTTTTTTCTTTCAATAATGTTTGAAATGTCTTAAATATTTTCATATTCTGTCTGTGCACACGTATGCATTCAAGCCTTAAAGGAGATAGCGATTCACATAGGAGAGCGACGACGCTGTGTGCAGTGTGTATATTATATGTATGTGCATTTATTTTCAGTCTACTATGTGTTGAACATTTAGGTTCCTTCTAGTCTTTCACTATTTTAAACTGCCGTCGTAAGCATTTTTGAATATAGGTCTTTGTGCACATATTAAGTATATCTGTATTAAATTCCTAGAATTAGTATGTGTATTTTTGATGCTTGATAGCTGTTTCAAATTTTCCTTTATTAAAGTTGTATCAACAGTGTCACTATGTCATACAGTAATTTAGCATTGATTGTCCTAGTAGTGAAAATTCTATTAGAAGATTTTGAGTTGCTAAACTTCCAGAAGTAGGACAGCGATGGCCTGGGAGTACATTTTGCATTCATATTTAATTGCAAATTAATCTTGTTGAATTTTTAAATATCCTATAGATTAATTTCTGCAGCTGCTTTAAGCAGAGTTTGCTTAATTTTAGTGAACACCTAACAGCTCCTTATCACACTGGTTTGTTTCAGGTGCTTAAATGGAACTTCACTTCTCCGAGAGATGAGTACATTGAACAACTGAAGACTCAGATGTCTAGCTGTGTGGCCAAGTGGTTACAAGATGAGATGTTTCACTCGGACTTTCAGCATCATAACAAAGCCCTTGCAGTCATGGTTGATGTAAGTTTGTAATAGAGAAATATGCATGTATCCCAGGCATGTGAAAATACTGGACCCTGTGAAAATATCAGAAGTTTGCATGACCTGAGCAGGAACCTAAATATACTGTTCTTTTTTTAGAGTTGTCTTATTTGATGGACTAAATGACTGTATGTATTATTTTAGGTCTTAAGTAGAGGTTTATAAGTCTTTCATTTTCCTTTTGGACTCTAGTAAAACTTAAGAGGTACTTGCCTAAAAGGAATTAATTTTTATAAAAATCTTATTTGTGTTTTTCCCCCCTTATTTGAAGCACTTGGAGAATGAAAAAGAGGGTGTCATTGGTTGCCTGGATCTTATCTTAAAGTGGCTTACCCTGCGGTTTTTTGATACCAATACAAGCGTCCTAATGAAAGCCCTGGAGTATTTAAAATTACTCTTCACTCTACTAAGTGAAGAGGAGTATCATCTTACTGAGAATGAAGCATCTTCCTTTATCCCTTATCTCATCCTCAAGGTAAAGTGTGGTTCTCACTATGGAAGACTGCCCACTTTCCCAGCTGGCCTCAGTTCTCTACTTTTATTCCCGCTCCCTTTTTCGTTTTATGATGAACCACTATTTCCCATGTGCCCCTTCCAGAGGTAGTGATGTACACTGGGAACGCGCACTACTCACTGTTTTCCTTCTTGACTAGGTTGGAGAGCCCAAGGATGTCATTCGTAAAGATGTCCGTGCCATCCTGAACCGGATGTGCCTTGTGTACCCAGCCAGCAAGATGTTCCCCTTCATCATGGAAGGAACCAAGTCCAAAAACTCTAAGCAGAGAGCAGGTGAGGCAGAAATTTACATTGAGGCCGGAATCTCTGCAGCAGTGACCTCTAAAATCATTTCTAGATGAACAAGGAAATGTCTTCTGTGTCTGTGTCATGCCAGCCTTCATACTCGACTGTGAGAGTGATGAGTTGCACGCTGGTGGAGCCACAGTATCGGGTGATACGGGCACCACTCAGTACCACCCTGGTGACAAAATCAAGTGCACAGGGGCCATCTGACTCACAGTCGTCCCTTTCTTCAGGAGCACTTGCTATCACACCATTGTTCAATTGTGTATTTTCTAAGAAGGCCGTAAACAAAAATTCTAGGCAAAGCCAGAATGAGATTTTAGCTCTTTACGTAGACCAGGGAGAATTTCTCTTGTAAGGATGGGTCTCTGTGTCAGACGTGTGGCGAGTCTCTAACAGTCTTTCTCCCTCACCCAGAGTGCCTGGAGGAGCTCGGGGGTCTGGTCGAATCCTACGGCATGAATGTTTGCCAGCCAACCCCAGGAAAGGCCTTGAAGGAGATAGCAGTTCACATAGGGGACCGTGACAACGCTGTACGTAATGCTGCCCTTAACACCATCGTCGCGGTGTACAACGTGCACGGGGACCCAGTGTTCAAGCTGATTGGAAATGTGAGTGACCTTCCCATGAGTCCTGTCAGCATGTCGTAAGAATTACAAGACCCCTCAGCAATCGGGCCCCATGCCACCTCAACTCTAGTTCAAGTTTTTAACTATTTTTTGTTAAACTCAACCTATCAATAGGTCCTAAAATCCAAAAGAACCCTTGAGGGTGTCTCTGGTTATTGTAGTTCATTTAAGACTATGTTTTACTGGAAATCAAATGTTCTCTTCTGAGCGTTCTCTGCTCAGCAGCCTGCTTTAGAAATAGAGCTATTTCTGAATCAAGCACAGAGAACTGAGCCTAGGAGCCATGAGCAACTATCTGGCGGCGGCGGCACTGATGGGATGGACCAGCATTCCCTGCAGCTCTCAGCTGAGCTGAGTAAAGAAGTGCTCTAGTGGGCCGGGAGGCGGGCTGTGGACTGGCATTCACTGGAGCTTCCCAAAGGCAGTGTAAGGGTCTTTTCCCAGGAGCTTCCCAAAGGCAGTGTAAGGGTCTTTTCCCAGGAGCGGCCCTACCTGGAAAGATGGCCCACAGCCACTTTCATTGCCTTTGCCCAGGAGAGAGAGAAGGACACCCACCTCAGTGCTTCCTTCAGAACAATGACTGAATTCAAGTCTGTGTGGGAGATATCATTCATCAGTGTCCTAGGAAGAGGGGGCAGCCCATGTCTCTCGTTATCACAGAGGGAAGTTGCAGTTGTTCTCTTACTCAGATATAGGAACTGATCAGAGAACAGACACAACCTTTGGTCTGAAGGCATTTATCAAGCATCAGCACCTACTCTAGAGGCACCCCAGCCTGCTGAGACCATCTCTAAGGACCTCTGCATGGAAGTATATCCAGGGACCTAATCCATCACTATGGGTATAATTGACCTAATCAAGAAGACTCACATAGCAGTTGATCCAGGATATAAAATAAGGACTTGGCCATCATGTCACCTTTTTCCAAGTAGCAAGAAGAATAAAACCACTATATGATTCTCATAGCATTTATACATTAATCCTGCTTTTACTGCTGACTGTAGAGGTCAGGCTTCCTAAGAACTGGAGTGTATCTTTTTCAATGCCTACTTCCTAATGCAAGAGTGTAGGAGTCCTCCCCGCGCCTCCCCACCCCCCCCACCTTTGCCTTAAAGTAATAACTCAGTGATGCTCTGTAGTGTTTTTACTGCTTGCTTTCCAAGTAAAGGTTAATTGTGATAATGAAAGAGGAGACTTGGGAATTTAAAAAAAGAAGAAGAAAGCTGGCCATGTCCTTATGGAGTAGTGGTTGGGTCCACTGCTTATGGTGGGATACAATCCATGTATATATCCCAAGGATCTGGGTTCTCATCCCGGGACCAGGGGAAACAACCAAAATGAACAGCTAAAGTAAAAAATAAAAATGCTTCTTCCTCCTCTCTCTGCCTCACTACCTGCCTACCTGCCTACCTACTTCTCACCTTCATTCCTTTCTTCACCTTTCCTTTAAAAAGAAAAAAGAAAACTAAGCAGTCTAGGATTTAAATTCCACCTAGAGATCTGCTGTTTAAATTTTAGTGCATTTAGATTTTTAATAGTCAAGTACTCTTTTGTATTTTTGTTCTGTTTTGTTTTTGTGATGTACCTGTCATGTCTGATACCTGTCATACAGATATCTGGAACTACAGCCCTAAGTCAGACTCTTCAAGCACATTTAGAATCTGTTTCTTACTCCTTTATTCTTGGACCCAGTCATTGTCATGGCTGGACCTTAGTTCTTCACCTGCCTCTTAGTGTCACACGTGTTTGCAGTGTGCTTCAGTATTTATACTTGTATTAGTTTAATTAAAAACCTCACTGAAAGCCAGTGAAGAGATAAAGCAGATGGAAATTCTACAAAGCAGTCACATGGCTAGTTAGTGGTGGCATGGCAGAACGGGGTAACTGTGTTCAGTGTTTATTTGTAGCTATTAGCTGTCTTTCATTTTGTTTTGTTTTGTTTTAATATGTTCTTTGTTGTAGCAAGGTGAGTTTTAGTAGTTGTTGATTTAAAAATGTAGTTAGTGTTTCAAAATTAAGCTTAATTCTAATGGTAGGTTCTATTCGTTTCAGTATGAGAATGGATAGTTTTTTTAGTCTTTAGGTTTTTAATTCTTCTCTTATTCTAGTAGGAGATATGCTAATCAGATTTGCCTGTCACAGCTTTCTGAAAAAGATATGAGCATGCTTGAAGAGAGGATTAAGCGGTCAGCAAAAAGACCTTCCGCTGCACCCATAAAACAGATGGAAGAGAAACCTCAGCGCACACAGAACATAAACTCCAATGCCAACATGCTACGCAAGGGGGCAGCCGAGGACATGTCCTCCAAACTCAAGTATGTAGATGGAGATAGTTGCCTGCGAGTGTTTTTATTGACTTTGCCTTGTGTGCTCAGAGCTTATCCTGTAACATCTTGAATTCTTGTGGCCATTATCATGCATGACAAAGTCTCTGGTAAATGTAACCGAATGTTTAATCCTTCAGTCTTCATTGTCTTTGTCTTTGTCTCAAAACCACTTCTAAATAGTCTTGTGCCTTCTTTCACTGCTTTTCCGTGGACAGAATTATGTATCGCACTTATAGGATGTAAGTACTGCCTGCTAATTTCTCATTAGCAGGGCTCTTATATCTTTCTAACTTCTGACTTGGATTCATCCCCTCTGGAGGGTGATTGGTTTAGAGTTTATAACCAGGTAGACAGTGTCCATCAGTATCAAGCCTTCCACAAGAGTCCACTGGCTAGCAGAAATGGCCAATGCAGTATGAATGGCTAAAGTATTGGTTCACCTTCTTCCTTGTGTTATATTTGATCATGCTCAGGTTCCTATTCAAATAAGGCTAAGTAAAATGCATGCAACCCAGAATTGGCTTAGGGACTCAAGATACTGCTTTCTAAGCAGCACAGCTCTATTTCGGGTTGTACCATGAGTATAACCTTAACTAATTTGAATTTGGATACTTTGATACCTATTGCTTAGATGTAATACTGCCCCTGGCCTGTCAAGTGTAAATATTCCTAAAATGAGGTGACTGTCCCTCAAAATATAAAATGTACTAAATAGTACATGGAATGATACATATTAGAAAAACTTAAAACACTGTTAATTTGGTGGAAAGGAACCAGCCAGTCTAGATTTTTCTTAAATTTTTTCCCATAAATAGTGAGCTTTGGTTAATATAAGTATAGCCTGTTCTTTTCTGCCCCGTCTGGAATAGCACTATGAGGTTTGCAGGCGGTGATAATACTAGAAAGAATACGTAATGACTTGGCAGGGGTGCTGTGAGTATAATCTGCTCTCAGATATTCATGAACTTTTGTTGTGGCCCATTGAAGGCACTTGCTTAGACTGAAGGGCTCAGATCTTTCAGGGGGGCTGAAACCAGAAGTTGAACATCTGTCTTGAAGCTTTGGGGCAGCTGGCAGTGCTACCCTTGCCCTGGGGTGAGGAAATCTTTTAGTTCAGGAGCCTTCTTTTGCTTCCCCCAGCCAAGCCCGAAGCATGAGCGGGCATCCTGAAGCGGCCCAGGTGGTTCGCCGAGAGTTCCAGTTGGATCTGGATGAGATTGAGAATGACAGTGGTGCAGTCCGATGTGAAATGCCGGAACTCGTGCAGCACAAACTGGATGACATTTTCGAACCAGTCCTTATTCCTGAACCCAAGTAAGTTGACCTCTTCATCTAAGTATAATTAGTTTGTATGTCACGAGAGCTCTTTGTGCAATTAGAACTTTGTAGAACTAATTCCTATCTGACTAATAGCACTTTTTTTTTGAAAGACCTGGGTCTGGTGGGGAATTATATAATTTCAATTCACCAGGACACCTGTAATAAAATTGTAATTTCCCCTTTGCTGTCTAGGATCCGGGCTGTTTCGCCACACTTCGATGACATGCACAGTAATACCGCATCTACCATCAATTTCATCATCTCCCAAGTAGCCAGCGGTGACATCAACACGAGCATCCAAGCTCTGACACAGGTACTCGGTGTGCTACCATCACACTAGTTCCACTGGTCGGTGTAGAGGTCCTTAAAGTGATGGGTTGTGCGTACCTGGTGGAGCAGTGGTTGGGTCAGTCACCTCCAAAGGACACAGGCCACATACCCCTGCGTTCGAATCCTGGGTCTAGGGAAAACAGCCAGTGTGAACAGCTAAATGGAGATAAAGTAAAATGCTTCTTCCACCTCTCTCTTCTTTAGGCAGGTCTGCCTGCTTGCCTTCATTCCTGCCTGCATTTTTCCTTTAAAAAAAATTTAAAAGGTGATGATTTGCACACTGCTCGCAGTAGTAAAGAAGGCGGGCAGCATTCAGTACTGTTCTGATTGAAAAAGTACACAGGAAACCACTTACCATTTGCTTCACAAGATATAACCCTAAGAGAGCCTTTCATTTTTCTAATTGCATTGTGTCACCAAAGGTTGGAGATAGAGCAGTGAGTGTGTCTCATGGAATTCACTTAGATCTTAGTGGACAAAGACAAATAAGTAAACAAAATATCAGTTAATAATAGCCACTGTGTAACTAACTCAAATAGGATTATCAGAGGAAAGCTGAGTAGTTAAGTTGAGTGCTAGTCAAGAGGTCCAGCAGAAGACACCTGGTGCAGAGAATTTAGGGCAGGAAAGAGCTTGGTGTGCCCCAGGAAACAGAGAAGCCCATGTGCCTGGAGCATCGTGGGCAAGGGAAAGAATGGTGCTCAATGAGATTTGGGAGTTAGAGACCAGATGGTGTGGAGCTTTCAAAATCCTAGGCTGAGCTGCTTGGATTTTGTTTTAGGTTGATTGGGAAGCCGTAAGATCATTAAGCAAAGAAGATACATGTTTTTAAAAAAAAATCATTTTCTTCTTCCTCTGCTTCCCTTCCCTAATGGTCCAGTCCTAAAGCCAGTAGGTGGGTAGAGCAAGGAAGCATCTACTTTGTGGCAGGGCGGTGGGAGTGGGCAGCCATAGCGCCCACTGTGAGGCTCTCAGAGCCCGAGCATTATCGGGAGGGTACCCTGTGACACCGAGTCTGGAATCAGAGCCTAAGCAGGGTGAAGAGGATGGCCTTGCAGGCCTCCATTCTGGCCTGGTAGCAGGACCCTAAGGCAGGATGAGTAGGTGACCATGTGTGTTGGAGGGGCAGCTCGGAGTAGAGTAGAGAGGCAGTGCCAAAGCAGGAGAAATGCGCATCTGTATGGGGAGGGCCAGAGCAGGAGATTGGTTCCATAACAGATAAATACTTAAGGAAAGTGGGAGGTCTCTCACTGTCAAGAGAAAGGTGATGCAAATGTGAAGGGAAAACAAAATAGAATGAATCTGGTGTTGACCCATAGATGGGTCAGTTTGAACTCATGATTTTCAACAGATGTAGAAATATCAATAGATGTATGTGCATATATGTGTCATAATACGTATACACATACATATACATATATAGTACATAATATGCCATGTTCTGTCCCTCCTTTCACTTGGCCTGGACTGAAGGGAGAATAAAGACAGGACAATGAATGTAGTTCTTCATTTTGGATGGTCATTTAAAAAAAAGAAAGATGAAGAGGAAGGAAGGGAGAGGAGAAAGAAGCATTTTTACAAAAGAATGGAAGGCAGGAGGAGGAGGAAGCACTTTTTATTTATTTGTGGTTGTTCCCCCCTCCCTGGGTTATGAACCCAGGTCCCTGGGCTTTGCATGGTCTATGCCCCAGCCACCGACTTAGGCCTGAGCCCCCAGAGCAAATCTAGACTGGCCTTTAACTATAAAGAACATAATCAGGACAACTGGAAAAGATGAAATGAAGCCATAGATTAGATGTTAGCAATATCTGCGTTCTTTGGTTTTGATCTTCGTGTTGTGATTATGAAGGAGAATGTCCTTGTTGTGAAGAAAATACACATTGACATATCAGAGGGACACAGAGCAGCCAATGGACAGCTCACCCTCAGAAGATTTAGGATTTTTTTTTAAAGTTCCTCTACTATACTTCCACCATTTCTGTAATGTTTAAGCTATGTTTTTATTGGGGAAAAATTCACTCCAGCCACACTGTAGAGACCAGACTACAAGCAAGGGAAGAGTGGATTCTGGGAAACCTGTTGGGAAACTGTGAGATTCACGTAAAAAGTAAATGCACTAACATGGTGATAGTGGAGAGAAAGAAAAGTGGATCTTTCAGAAGTAGAGTCCACAGGACCCGTTGATAGATTGGATATAGGAAGGGAAGAGAGGAATAAAGAGTAACTGTTTGATTTTTGACTTGAGCTACTGGGTGGATGGTTTACTAAGAGAAAGACTGAGGCAAGAGCAGGCTCGTGAGGTTGGAAAGCAGGAGCTCGGTCTGTGCTGTGCTCAGTTCGAGCAGCCTGTTAGCCTCATGAAAAGAGCTGGTTGGTGATGGAAGATTTTTGCTGTTTGACAAATAGTCTCCTATTAACGGTTTTGATATTGGAAGAAAAGGAATTGAGAGGATGCTGGAAAATAGTGACTTAATGCATGTGTCCCTGTTTCCTTTCTCTCAACTTCATTCATTCCAAACTCATCCACCTTTTCTGAGCAGAGTTGTTCCAACTCAGGTAGATAACACGAGAAGTTGTCAGCACATCGCAAACTCTGTCTTGTGCAAGTACACACATTTTTCCTCGTTATACAGAGTCCAGGGAAGAAAATCAAAACACCAGAAATCCAAAAGAGGGACCTCTCTTTGTCTGTGGAGATTGGATCCCTTAAAGGAGGGCAGTGGTGGGATGTGAGTTTTACTGGCCAGACCTGGTGGTCTCCCCTGGCCCGCAAGGAACTACCGGGAGCTGAACTAAAAGGCTAAGAAAAAAGTCTCTGACATTGTACCTCCAGAGACTGAGGAGCAGAAATGCAGCTCTTGTCCAATGACTTGCCGCATGCCAGATTAACCATCGGGGGCATACATAGCTATCTCCCACCATTCTCACATTGCCACTGTGGAGGTTTCCAGAAGGCAGGCCCAAGAGTGAACCTGATAAAGAGTAACATAATACTTTAAGGAAACTAGTCACTGAGGAAAAAAAAAAAATAACAGATGTAACAAAATAACCAGAACAGGAATCTCCTGGCAAAATGAAACTGCTAGAGAAGACAGCGATGGCCTGGGGGTGGAGTGGCATGGGAGTGCTCGGGAAGAATTTACTGTGACACAGTTTCTTCCAAGCAAAAAAATAACAGAACAAAATATAAAACTATGATTTTAGAATTTTTTAATTAAGTAAATGACCTGAAGGGGAAAGGATGACCGCTACAGACTCTAAATTAATGGTCTGGAATGACAGAGTGACAAGACCCATTCGGTGACCATTCATGATGGTGGAAAATGTGGAGAGCCACATGGAAAAGAATAAAATTAGACTCTTGTACTATGCACAAAAATTAACTCAAAGTGGATCAAAGACATAAATATAACAAGCTAAAGCTATGAAATTCTGAGAAGATATAGGGGGAAATCATGATACTGAATTCGGCAGTGATTTCTTAGATATGACACAAAAGCATAGGTAACAAACAAAAATAAACAACTTTATAAAAGTTAGTTTTGTGCATCAAAGGGTGCTGTTGGGAAAGTGAAAACGCAGCCCATAGAATGAGAGAAAATATTTTCATATGAGGAATTCCTATCCAGAATCCGGAGAGAACTCCTACAGCCAATGACATATAGCCAAACCTAATTCCAAAATGAGCAGAGTCCTTGATACTTCTCCAGAGATGAGACGTGCTTAGGATACACAGTTACGTAGAAACCGAAACTAGAATAGAGGTTGGCAAGGGCTGAGGGAGAGGGCAGTGGGAATTATTTAATGGGTACAGTGTCTGTTTAGTCTGATGAAGAAGTTCTGGAAATAGTGGTGAATGGTTTACAGCATTGTGAATATATGTAATATCACTGGCTAATTAACCGAAAATGCTTAAAATGGTAAATTTTATCTTTCATATATCACAAAAAGATAAAGAATAAAATTTGCAACAAATATTTTAAGTATTTATGAATATACAAAGAAAATTGGTAAGCTTTATTGAATAACGCCCAAGAACTTCCAAATAAATGGAAATATACTATCACCAGGTTCAGTCTTACGAAGATGACAATTCTCTCCAATTAATCTGTAAATTCAATGGATTTGACTTAAAATCTCAACAGTTTTTTCTGTGGTTTGAGAAATAAAATTGATTCTAGAATTTATATTGGGAGATCCAAGGGCCTATGAATAACAGACTAATTTTTAAAGCATTTTTTAAAAATGACACTGTGGAGAAGATGTCTGTCACCATGTGTCAACAGTGACAGCAGCTAAAGTAGCATTGGCCCAGGGGTAAACAGGTAGACCATTGGGATGAAACAGAGATCCCAGAAATAGACTTACCTCTCTAGGAAACTTAAAGCAGAGGACGCATGAAAAATCTCTTAGTTGGTGGCCCTGGTGGCTCAGGCACACCTGGCAGCTGGGCTTAGACCATGTAAAGCCTCAGGACCTGGGTTCACAACCCGGGATTGGGGTGGCGTAGGGGACAACCAGAAATAATTAAAGTTCTTCTTAAATAAAACAATCTCTTAATAAAGCTGCATTTTCTACGAAATGGAACCTAGGACTAGTCACTTTTCATGAGAACAACAGTGAGATTGCTATTTCCCATTGCAAAATAAATTTCAGACGGCTTAAAGACCTAGATGTGAGAATTTATAGAACATTTCTTTTTTACTCCAAGGTATTGAAGGATTACCTTTTAAGGTAGATACAGAAAGCATAAAGGAAAAAACAGAAATTTTGCTACATTAAAAACGTTAAGATTTCTCTGTGTATCAGAATACATTTTGTTTATAACGAACTGAAAAGACATTACAGACTGAGAGAATTGTACAGATCTAGAATATGAAAAATGAAGACATTAGGGAATTGAGTGGTTTTTTTTTTAATCAATTTAGAAGTCAGAATAATTGTGAAGGAAAAGAAAAACCAGAAAGAGTAGTAGGCAAGCATGCAAGGAGGAAAGCGTGGGCGTGCTGTGACTAGAGCTTGTTCTCAGTGGCCTGTGCACACAAATGCTCACTTAGGAAATTTCATTAGGTTGTACATTCTACCCTATATGAAAGTTAAGCCTCAGTAAAAAGAATATTAAGCAGTAAGACAGATTTAATTAATATGCATGAATATATAGAGAATTTTACAGTCTCTGAGAATTCGTATTTTCCTGTCTTGAACGTTTTCTAAAAATCTATCATATAGTTGTCCATAAAGAACCTTAACAGATAACAAAAAGTGACCAAATGCCTATCTGATACCTCAACAAAAATTTTAAGAAAGAATATCACAATCAGTATTGACTACTTGGAAATTATGAAAACACCTTCCTAAATAACCCTTTGATCAAATATAAAAAGGTTCACTCTGGTGGTCTGGTGGATAAGTCCATGCCTCCAGCCAACACAGAACATGTACATCCCAAGGACCTGGGTTGTGTCCTGGAATAGAACTGGGCAAGGGGAGCAAGCAAGATGAACCACTGAATAAAATATAATACTTCTTCCTCTTTCTTCCTCCCTGCCTGCCTGCGTATTCACTTTCATTCCTGCCTGTACCTTTCTAAAAAAAATTTAAATTCCTAATAGTGAATAGGTAAACATTTCACTCTAAAACTATGTTGAAACTACTAAACTCAGAAAAATATATTGCCTAAGATGCACTTATTACTAAAAAAAAAATACTAAAATAAAATTAGCACTTATCCTTCGAAATTAGAAAAATAAAGCCAAAAAATTGAAAGTAGGAAGTAATAAAAATAAAACCCATGAGTGGATTTTTTTAAATCGAAAAACTACTTCTTTTAAAAAATAAAAATAAAAAGGCACACGTTTGTGGCACAAACAGCTAAGATGAAGATCAGATTAAAGCCCACAGACCAGAGTTCAAGACCCAGGGGCAGGGATAAGAATGAATGAATGAATGAATGAATAGTACTTATCTGATTTAAGCACAAATTCCAAGTATTGAATGAGGTAGGAACTAACCATTAATGTGAGAGAGATTTCTACAACTGATTCCCTATCCCTATACTCATATTATTTTAAATAGCCCAAAGATGTTTGAGAGCCCATGAAAAAGTAAAGAAGGAAACCCAGAATCTAAATAGAAAATTTGATAAGATTTTAATCTAGAGAAATTTACCATGCACTGTCAATAAACAGGTGATATATTGTGGAATATATTTACAATGTATAAAATTCATAAAGGATTAATAATTACAGTAAATGGAACTTCTATTAACTCTTGAGAAGTAGAAAATCCAATAGAAAAATGACCAAAGGAAATGAATAGACAGATCACATGAGATAGCCAAATGAACACTAAACACAGGATATCCCATGTCGTCCCCTGCCACAGAAAAGCAAATTAAAGTAACAAGATATGTCTTAACCATCAGAGTGGCAAAAATACCTATCAACTAGAAATATCAACTAGAGTTGATAGAGATGCTGGAAAGATTATGCTCTCATACATGAAATGCAGAGATGTGATACACCCTGGTGGAGTCGTGGGTGGGTTGCCGCCTCCAGCTGAGCGTAGTCTGCATCTATCCCAAGGACCTGGATTTTCAGGGCGTTCTGGGGCCCAGGGGAACAACCAAGATGAAGAATTCCTCGCCTTTATTCCTGCCTGCACCTTTCCTTTAAAAATAAAATTAAATAGGGCATACGCTGGTGGCCTAGTGGATAAGACCATTAATTAGACAGTCCAAATACATCTCACCCACCTTCAAACCTGGAGCTGGTGGGAACAGCCAATATGAACAACTGAAAACTGCTTCTTCCTCCTCTCCCTCCCTGCCTTCATTCCTGCCTGCACCTTTCCTTTAAAAATATAAAAATAAATTTTAAAAAAGATTATTGTAGAGATGTGAATCGTTAAAACCTTTTTAATGAAAGTAATATATACTATAGCATTATTTAAAATGCTTTATCTTTCAGATTAAGTTATACTAATCTTAGAACTCTTAGAAATGCCACAAGGACTTTATGATAGATAGATAGATAGATAGATATACAAAGATGCTGTATTGCAGCATTACAGTAGACAGAAACTAAAAACATTGAAGTGTATCAGTATAGGAATGACAGTATATTTTGGTAGAGGCATATATGGACCATTATGGAATCATTAAAAAAAATAGCACTCTTACTATTGGCTTTTAGGGGTTTTCATAATTATCTATTGCATAGTTAAATGTGTTATGTACTATAATTCTCTTATTGAATGAACAGTGCCCTAAACCTTGACCCTATATATATGCATATGTGGTTGTATATAATTCTGTGAACATGAAAGTATACCAAGTAATAGTAGTTACTTTGGAAAAAAAGTTAGAACCACCCCCCACCCCCCCACCCCAGAATAGATTGTTTTAAATAGTGTTCAAAAGACATTGTTAGTCCCTGTTATATAAAATTATAAGAGCATATGAGGTATACATGCATCAAGATAACTGGAAGGACTACTGATGCCTCCAATACCAGGGGGTCCTGGTCACATCTCTGTAAGTGGTACTCCTGGAGGTGTGCAGTATGGCATCTCTGCATAAAAGAATGATAACTGGTGCTCCCTGGTGGAGCAGTGTTTGGGTCAGTTGCCTCTAAAAGAGCACAAGGCCACACACCCATGGCTTTAAGTCCTGGGTCCAAGGGGGAACAACCAATGTGAACAGCTAAGTATAAATAAATTAAAATGTTTCTTCCTCCTCTCTGCCTACCTGTACTTTTCCTTTAAAAAAAAAAAAAAAGATTACTAAAGATTGAGATCATTGTCTCAGGGTCTTACTCAGTGACAAGTGTCCAAACCAAAAGGAACACTGGGTGTAGGAAACCTGAGTTTGGAGTTTGGAATAAGTAACTGATCTCTGAGCTTCACTTTTCTCACCTGGTAAATGGAGTCTTACCGTCAGCCTAACTGCCTTTCATGGCGATTGGAATGACTGAATGATAATAATGGGTGTTAAAACCACTTTTTAATAAGTTTGACATTTAGACATAAGGATTATTTGCTAAACTAAAAAGTGAGTCTTTTAGAATAGTAGATACTATTCTAATTTTCCTCACAGTATCTTGCTCAGGAAATTATTTGCTGAATGATTGAATCCCTGAGAAGTAGGTATTTATGTGTAAAGTGACTGGGTTATTTTCAAGACAGATATTGGAAGTGCTTTGCTCATAAATATTCCAGAAATGTCCTTATTGTGTCTTCCTGCTCCTTGGAAGTATGAAGTTGGAAAATGCATCTTGGATTTTTATTTTTTGTTACCAGATTGATGAGGTCCTGAGACAGGAGGATAAAGCTGAAGCTATGTCTGGCCATATTGATCAGTTTCTGATAGCCACATTCATGCAACTAAGGCTCATCTACAACACTCATATGGCAGATGAAAAACTGGAGAAGGAGGAGATCATCAAGTTGTACAGCTGTATCATTGGCAACATGATTTCGGTAAGGCACTGGCAAGTCATGAGCGTCTTTCAGTCCCTCGTCCCGCCTGAGGCAGGGTAGTTGTCCGGTGGGCCGGTCACTCTCCGAAGTTTACACCCACGCTGCTGACTGCCTCACTGCACGACTCCCGCTTACCTTCTTGTCTCGGATACAGAGGCGAATGTTCACACACTACGTAGGGTTTTGTCTCCTGTCAGTTTCTTCATCAGGATGAGCCCTGGCTGGCTTTTCAGATAACTGCTCATGTTAAAAATACTTTTATAATAAAAACAAACCACACCAACTTAAGCTATTATTAGAGGTTGGGGAGTATGATTTTTATTTCTTTTCTAATTCTCTGAATTTTTTTAAATACGGTTTTAGAACATGCCACCATGCTTCTCTTCCTTGTGGTGTGTATTGAGTTCCTGCCATCTAACATGGTTCTGCTTGACTAGCTGTTTCAGATAGAGAGTCTAGCCCGGGAGGCCTCCACTGGAGTTCTGAAGGACCTGATGCATGGCCTCATCACCCTAATGCTGGACTCTCGAATCGAAGATCTGGAGGAAGGACAGCAGGTGATCCGCTCCGTGAACCTCTTGGTGGTGAAGGTTCTGGAGAAGTCAGACCAGACCAACATCCTGAGGTATATCGTATTCTCCACGTTAGACCCCAGAACAGCCTTGTTTTTCTCCGCATAGAAATCAGCAATCACCAGATCAGTGCTAACTTTATATTTGACTAATAGATTTATTACTTTCTTCTTCCTCATCAACTAAAGGTATTCCAACAGTAACTACAACTTGGAACAACTCAGTAAAGCAGCCAGTATCATGAGTTTTGTAGATTAGGACTGTAAAGTTGATCAGTTACCTCTTTCATGTACATTTCGGATACATTTCTTTTTCTCTACTACCTGTGACAAGCTTACAGTAATTTAGGAGGCTTCAGTGAATGAATGAATTTTCTTAGTATCTGAATGTCAAGTAATCAAAGACAATCCCTGATGTCTAAGATCTCAGTGGAGTGTACAGAGAATATTTACACTTGGCCTTTCAGTTACTGTTCTTAATTGAATGCAGGATTGAGGTTTAATAATGCTTATTGTGGTTTGCTTTTTCCTCTTCTTAGTGCTCTACTTGTTTTGCTCCAAGACAGCCTACTAGCAACAGCCAGTTCTCCAAAATTCTCAGAGCTTGTTATGAAGGTGAAGTTGAAATATTTTGATCTCTTTTCTTTCAAAGATGCAATACTCTGTTAAAGTGTGGGGATATTGGAGTTGGCGTTAAGACATAGTCTGAAATCAACTAAGACATGTCTGAAAATGTTTCCCTTCTTCCAGTTCATACCCCCAGCTCAGGCCTAAACAATTGCTGGCTTCAAACAGTGAAAATGAAGACATATTTTGTCATTTTCTCACCAGTTCCTCTAGAATCAAAATTCATGAAGTATGAAAAAGAATATATAGTCCTATAATATTTTGGTCTCTTTAATAGGAGGCCCAAAACGAGTATCTAAATCACTGTTAAAGCTGCTGGTGTAAAATATCTTCTTTTTTCAGGTTGGGTGTATTTAAGCATTATCAAATCTTCTAAATTGCCAAGCAAACCCAAGAGAAAATTTCTCATTTTCTCATTTTCTCATTATTCAAGGCTCCTGTCTCTAAGGAGTGGAAGGAAGAATCTTCTTCTTCCATTAGATGGATGATTCGTCATACTTAAGCCAGTGACATGGTTGTCATGCTTTAGCAGCTGAACTTGAAAGATATGTGCTGCATTCGTATCCCTGACCATCTTTTAGAAGTGATCCTAGAACTTAGGGAAAATTAATGGAGACAAAAATTATCTGTACTCTTTAGTCATTCCTTCTAACTTTTGTTTCTTTTTCAATAGTGTCTCTGGAGGATGGTTCGACTATTGCCTGATACCATCAACAGCATTAATCTGGACAAAATTCTTCTAGATATACACATTTTCATGAAGGTTTTCCCCAAGGAGAAACTGAAGCAATGCAAAAGTGAATTTCCCATAAGGACCCTAAAGACGCTGCTACATACTTTATGCAAATTAAAAGGGCCCAAGGTGAGTAAGACAACAGCTGGTCCCTGAGGGAGCTGGAGAGAACATCATGGAAGTGTTGTTGCTACCAGTTGAATGTGCTTGTGTCTCCCTCAGATCCTAGACCACCTGACTATGATTGACAACAAGAACGAGTCTGAGCTGGAGGCCCACCTCTGCCGGATGATGAAGCACAGCCTGGACCAGACGGGGAGCAAATGTGATAAGGAAACGGAAAAGGGAGCATCTCGAATAGTGAGTGTCCTCACCTGAAAGACTGAGGGAAGTGAGGGGTCTGGAACTCACCTTGTCCAAGGTAAAGCCGTGGAGCTCTCTTTCTGAGGACCTAAAACGAAGGCTCAGGATTGGTCTGTCACCTCCTGCTGTGGTGCTGTAACCATTTCCACCTTGAAATTTGCTATTCTAATTATACCCAGATGCTTCTTGGTCCCTAAAGAGAGTTTGTGTCTGTGCCTAAGGCCTGGGTCGCTAGATAAATCCAGAGGGTTTGATTTAGTCAAGGAGGGATGGGCAAGGTCCTTCCTCAGCAAGTTCAGTCAAGGACCTGAGACTGGAGGCATCCAGGACCCAGGATGTTCATGGTTTGGCTACAAGCCCTGCAGTGTTGGTGCTTTTCTTGTCTGCAGGAGCATCCCAGTAAGGTCTGAGTCTTGAGATATTTTCAGCTCTCCCCAATCATTGGCTCCTACTTCATAACTATCTAACCACCAGTCCTCCCTGTGTCTTTCATCTTTTCAGGATGAAAAGTCATCAAAGGCCAAAGTTAATGATTTCTTAGCTGAGATTTTTAAGAAGATTGGTTCTAAAGAGAACACCAAAGAGGTGAGGGGAAAAGGGTTAAGCCAGATGAGACTCTGCTTTATGGAAAAGCGTCACTAATATCCATCCCTCCCCCCTCCTTTTTCTGATTAACTAGGGCCTAGCAGAGTTATATGAATATAAGAAGAAATACTCAGATGCCGACATTGAACCATTTTTGAAAAATTCCTCACAGTTCTTCCAGAGCTATGTTGAGAGAGGCCTTCGGGTGATTGAGATGGAGAGGGAAGGCAAAGGCCGTATCCCCACTTCAACAGGTATGTTTCCTCTAGTACCTCCAGGAATAAGCTCGAAATGGCTCCCAGCTTAGGAACTAGAGGTTTGATTGCTTTGAGCTTTCATCCATGCACTTAGTCTTAAAGGTCCCCAGTGAGGGTCACATTTTACAGACAGAATTCAATTCTCGGTCACCATCAGTGTTTGACAATGGTTCAAAGTGTCCTTAAAGTAGTTTCTGCCCTGGGCTTCCAGTTCTCTGTGCTATCTGGTTCCTCCTACCTCAGTGGCTCTTCTTTCTTGGCCTCTCTGAGTCTTCTTCTCCCTGAACTTGTTGTTTTAAAGGAAAAATGCAGGCAGGAAGAGAGGAGAGAGAAGCATCTTTATTTTATTTTGACATAGTGCACACTGGTTGCTCCCTCCAGTCTGGGATTCAAGCACATGGGTATGTGGCCTGAGCTCCTTTGGAGGTGACTGACCTCACCTCTGCTCCACCCAGGCGTACCTATCCCTAAACTCTTAATGTTGGCAACCCCTGGGGTTCAGTCTATGATTATTAAATCTTTCACTCATTCCCTTGATGAATCCATCTACTGTAATCAGGGTAAATACCTTTTCTGTGCCAGCACAGCCTGACTTTGCTTTATCTCCAGCACAGGCCTTCCTGATCTTGACTGATAGATCCTGTCTGACATCTCTGCTTGGCTTTCCAGGGCCACTGTGAACCCCACCTGTCAGCTACTCCTGATAGCCCCCAGAACCTGCTCCATTCTTCATCTCAGTCGATGGCACTTTCTTCCTGTAGCTCAGATCCAAAGTTCTTGAGTCTTCTTCCTCTTTGTCAGGAAATCCTTTGGCTCTTCCTGGAAACTGTGCAGACTACCCACCCCCACTTCTCTGTTTACCTCAAGGGAGTTTTTCTTCCCAACACCTTATCTTTCTGGCCTGTGCAATAAATTTTCATTAATATCAAATTGGGGATTTTAAATGCTTCTGTTCTTTATTGCTCCTTCTGAGAAATTTAGGAACTGTGGTGGACTGGTTTGTTTGGATGTGGTTTTCCCCTCTCCTTCCTCCCAGCCTGTTGATCATGGCACTGGGGTTACAGCTTAGTCCAGGTCCTAGCCCATCGTCGGCGTCCGTGGACACCTCCTGCTCCGCTCTTCTCGTGCTCCTTCCCCGCCCAGCTTGATTCATGCTTTGTCCGCCTGGTCTGAGCCTGCTGTAACTCTGCAAACATTCAGAGCCCGCCGGCTCTTCAGATAGGCACTCACAGTGCAGGCGGGCGTATTCAGCTTGCTGAGCCGCGCAGGTCAGCGGGGATTATGGACCCTCCTGTACAGCCCAGGTAGATGATGCTGCTCTCCTCTGTCAGTTCTGGAGGGGCTCACTCAGCTCAGCTTGTGTGTCCAGAGCACCCTTTGTCGCCAACTCCAGGGGGATACTTGGGGATTTTGAGTGTTCAAGTAGAGTGGCAATATTCAAGCCCCAAATTATCTCTTGGTGGCAGAGTAACCCATGAAGTGTCGAAGCCGGTCGGCGTATATCTGAGTGTTCTTCTGACGTTTCCTCTCTAGGCATCTCCCCTCAGATGGAGGTCACATGTGTGCCGACTCCCACAAGCACAGTGTCCTCCATAGGTAACACAAACGGAGAAGAGGTGGGGCCATCTGTCTACCTGGAAAGGCTAAAAATCCTCCGACAGCGATGTGGTCTGGACAATACAAAGGTACAGCTCCTTCCCTTCTGCATGGGTCAAGGAGGGCAGTGACAGGCAGGTTGGGGACAGGCTGGCGCAGAGAACTGGCCCCGACTTGGTATTTGTTGTTCCAAGAGCCACCTCTTACCTGCTCAATGTCTCTTCTCTCAACAGCAAGATGACCGAGCTCCACTGACCTCTTTGCTCTCCAAACCAGCAGTCCCTACCGTTGCGTCTTCCACAGACATGCTGCACAGCAAACTGTCCCAGCTCCGCGAGTCACGGGAGCAGCACCAGCATTCAGACCTGGATTCTAACCAGACTCACTCTGCAGGAACCGTGACCACGTCCTCCTCCACAGCTAACATTGATGACTTGAAAAAGAGACTGGAGAGAATAAAGAGCAGTCGCAAATGAAGCTGCCCCAGCCCGGCGCCCCGCAGCTTTAGTTTACTAACTAGAACCCGCGTAGTTGAAAGTGGCCGGCAGGCCTGGCACGCGAGCTGCTCGTCCTGTCGCTCCGAGGCTCTGGGGAGGAGGCACGTGGCCCACGTGTCTGCATATACCCGCTTCTCCCCGTCGGCGCCCTGCCTCTAGAGCACTGTCTGTGGATTAGTTTAGTGTACAGACTTGTAAACAGCTGCCTCCTCTCCGCGCAGACTAGTGTCCATATCCTTTCTCTTTTCTTTTTAATTGTTCATTTGTAAAGTTGTCCTTCTTTTTCCTAGCTTTTAACTACTAGAAACTCTTTCATAGTTTTCTGAGTTTGTGAACTCTTCTCCCTGTAGCCCTGAAGGGTCACTGGATTCTGTATGAATGCATGGCATGACACAACTAATTTAAGAGTCTTTTATAAATAAAGTTTGCATTAACTATAACTGTCTCCCAAGATGCTCTGTATCTGGGAGTGCTGGACACCTTTCACCTGCTCGGGTGACTATCTGGGTACTTGGCCGGTTAGAGAAGGGTTACCCCTGCTCAAGAAGCGCCAGCTCTCAGCAAACAGGCTGGCTTTCCGCCCTTCACGATGGGGAGCTCGCCTGTCCTGCTTGCCCTACACAGCTCCCGGGGAGCAAAGAAATCTCATTCTTCCCTTTCTGAGCTTTGGGTGAAGACTTCCCTCCCAGCACTGCCGTATTCCACAGAGCTCAGTGGCTTCTATCACTTTGCTGCCCAAATGCACGCAAGTTTGCGACCAGAAACTAGTGGTCTGCATGGTTCTCACACCACACCAGGATTTGGGGTCATTTGCTAAAGGTAGAACGATGGCACTTAGGAGCTTCCTGCCTTGTCAGTCTTGGTCACACTAACAGGTGCTTCACACCCAGTCTGTCAGGACCAGGCAGTGGGCAGAGGAAGCGCCCCTGGAATCGGTCCCAGGAGTCTCCCTGCACAGGTGGAAAACTTCCGTATTGAGGTTCTGGGATCAAGCTGGGAGACTGGGGGCAATCGTTAGGTTCAAGGAACTTTTCTAGACTATCCTTTACTGGTGTTCCAGTAATGAAAGACTGGGGGAAATGAATTCTCTCGATTCCAGTAATGATTCTGAGATGGTCCGATGCTTCCTGGAGTGAAACTTAGCTGTACCAGAAAAGGAAAACGGGAGTATGCGTTCCCTGGAGGGAAGATGCAGGAGTTCATTGCCACAGTAAACATGAAAGAGCGGCTATGCTCAAGTCTGCAATTAGTGCAGCTGATTTTTTTTAGAGAGGCGCAGGCAGGAATGAAGGAGAGCAGACAGGCAGGCAGGAAGAGAAAGAAGGAGGTATTTTTTAATCATTCATTGTGGGTGTTTCCCCTGCCTCTGGGTCCTGAATTGGGGACCTTGGGATGTATGTGGACTACGCCTGGTCAACCACCAGCTAATTTGAAAAACCAAAGTGCTTAGAGTTTACAACACTGACAGCTACATCGGAGGAAATGAAATGTGTGTCCTTGTTTAAAAGCAGATTTGGAGAGAGTACAGCTAATTCTTAATCCCTACCCCCTTGTTCTGCTTAATGCTCTAGACTGCCGGGATCTGCAGGCTCACTGAATTCCAGTTCTTACCATTTTCTGGGTAATCAGCACCGCAGAATGAGGGCAAGGAACTCAACCTAGTTCCCTGTTCCCTGACGGAAAGGTAAGTAAAGGTATGGGTGTGAGGAGAGCCTGACCTGCGGTCCCTTCCTGCTTTAAACCATGAAGTTTAAAAATCTTAGTTGAAAATTCTGGGCCAAGAATAGTAACCACGTAGTATCCACACTCCACCCTCCTAGCTTCTGGCCAAGGCAGATTCAGTCCTCACTCTTCCCCTCAGACCCCAGAATGGAGCTTCTCCACGGGCAGTTACCAGTGATGAGCACTGCACCCCAGCTGACCCTCACGGTGCTGCCTTTTATGTCGGCTGTAGTGCCTCGTCCCCAAGTCATGAGTGCACCAAACAGTGTGCCGCAGCACAGCTAGAAACGGGATGGAGCTACGTGGCCTTCTTGGATGTTCACCTCAGCCCTAGGATGTGACAAATCCCGGTCTTTAGCATGTACGTGGACTGCACCCAGCCAAAGGGGGCAGACCTAACTGCTACTCCACCAAGGCTCCAGAACATTGTAAATGCTCCTACGTATAGACTGCCATCTCCCCTCTCACCTGGTCCTTTTCTAGGGGTGGTGGGTTCTTTGCAGTCCTGTGTATCCAGGGCAGTAGGGGCGCTTCCCGGGCTGCCCACAGACAGCACTAGGAGCGCGGAGGCTCTTGGGTAGCATCGCTTTTATTGAGAGCTATAGTTTTAGGAACAAAACAAAAAGTTCTTTCACCGGATTGGTTTCTGTGATGTTGCAGCGAGGAGCCTAGAATGTGGGTGGCCTCTTAAGGTCCAAATCGGTCAATGACCTTCTGTATCCACTTCTTCAGGCGGAACACGTGTGTGTAGAAGCCGTACTTCCCATCCCTGTCACAGCCTTCACCCCACGAGACGATGCCCATCTGATACCAGCGGTTGTTGTAGGGACTCTGGGGGAGAAACGGGTTTCCGAGAGTCAAGTCCAAGGCTGGGTCGGTAATATCGGGCGACCGCTTAACATTGAGGACCCTGCTGACCCCTCCAACACCGCCCCCTGGGCCTTTACGGAAGGTTACCTTCATGGCAAAGGGTCCCCCGCTGTCGCCTTCACAAGAATCCCCTCTTTTCCCTTCATTTGGCTTATAACCTTGAGAGAAAACAGCAGCACTCAGGAGCGCAGCGCGCACACTGCAGCCACAACCCCCCTGCAGGAGTCATGGCTGCCGAGTGGACACTCGACCCCGGGAGTCATCGACTCTTCCTCAGCCACACGTCCGGTCCTTAGCAGTCCTTGCCAGGTCTCTTCAGCGTCTGTCCCTGTCCAATCACTTCCACCTCCGGCCGCGTCGCGTACAACCCTCCCTGGAACCACAGTCTCCCGGTTTACGCCCACCCCACCCCCAGCCCCGGGTCTTCAACCTGGGTCCTCGGGGCGGGGCGTGTGCGGACGGCACCCGGGGGTGCCAGACCGCTCGGCCTCCAGGGCGCAGTCACTTTTTTTAAAGGAAAGGCACAGGCAGGAATGAAGGCAAGTAGAGGCAAGCAGGCAGATAAAGAGGAAGAAAGCTTTTATTTAGTTGTTCATCTTGGTGGGGTCCCTCCCCCCATTCCCACCCACGCGGTTCCCAAATCTGGGTCCTTGAGGTGTATGTGGCCGACGTCGCGTCACCAGGGCACGCCGCAGAATGGCTTCTAAAAGCCCACTGGGCGGGGCGCACCCGGAGGAGGAGTGGCCTCAGCCGCCTCTGAAGGAACTTAGACCACGTGCAATCCCAGGGCACAGGGCTGCGACCCAGGCTGGGCCGGGGCGGGGCAGGGGGCGGGCTGTGGGCAACCAACCTGAGCAACTAAAAGAAATAAACAAAAAGAAAACACTTGCTCTCCTCCTAGCCTGCACCTTCCCTTAAAAAAGAAAAAAAATAACAGCTAAGGATAAAAATGCCTTTATCCAGACCTCACTGCATCCTCTCCACAAACAGTGCACAGCAATGACGACAAAAGCTACACCCACAGTGACACTCTCGACAGTACTAGAATACAAAGAATCCCAAACTTTAAATCAGTGTAATTTTTTTTTTTTTTTTTTTAACGACAGGTGTAGGCAAGAATGAAGGCAAGAAGACAGACAGGAAGTCAACCAATAGCTGGAAGTCACAACTCATAACGATTAAATAATAGTTATAAATATCTGAACCAAAACCAGCAACCACTTTTTTTTTTTTAAGAGGAAAGAACAGGCAGGAATGAAGACAGGCAAGCAGGCCAACAGAAAGAGAAAGAAGCGTTTTAAATGTATTTGTTCATTGTGGTTGTTTCCTCCTACCCCCAGTTTGCACATCTGGGTCCCTGGGTTTTATGTGTCTGTGCCCCAGACACTGACTTAATGCCACGGCCACCAGAAGAGCCACCACGGCTTGGATAGAATGACTCAACACCAAAAAAGATGTCAGTTCTCCCCAAGTTTATTTATAAATTTAACATAATCCCTATAAAAATGCTCAAGCTTTTTTATGGAGTTAGACCAGTTGATACTAAAGTTTATATGGAAAAACATGCAAGAATTTCCAAGTAAACACTGGAAAAGAAACAGTATGAGAAAAGACTAGCCCTATTAGATATGTTAAAACATACTCTCAAGCGTGCCCTGGTGGCGTAGCGGTTAGGTCAATCGCCTCTGAAGGAGCACAATACTCTTGGGTCCCCAGGTCCGAGGGGAAACCACCAGTGTGAACAACTAAATAAAAATAAAAATAAAATGCTTCTTTCTCCTTTCCCTTTTTTCCCTGCCTGCCTACTCACCTTTATTTCTGTCTGCGTCTTTCCTTTAAAAAAACAAAATACTCTGAAGCCTCTGTAATTCAAACAAGACTTTTAATAGAACAAACGAGGCCAAGAGAATGGAATGTCTTTAAATAGAAACAGACTTCACACTCAGAGAAATCTAGTATGAGATGAAGATATTTCCAATAAATAAGGCAAAGACAGAATTTTCACTCAATGGTATACAGGGACAGTGGGTTAGCCGTTGGAAAAAGATAAATTAGATCCATATCTCCTATCCTACACAAGAATAAATTCCAAGTGACTCAGCTCAAAGTGTAGAAAAATGAAACCAACCACTAGAAGAAAACATTTTCTCTATGACCTGGGAAGAGGGTGGTTTTTCTAGCTCGGACTCGAAATCCAGAGGCAATAAACTAATAAGTTAGACAACATTAAAACTTTAATAGAATGGCAAAATATATAAAATTTTGAAAATTAACTGGGAGGAAATATTCTCAACAAAGTCCTCATATCACTAATATATTAAGAACTTAAAAACTGATAGGAAAAGGACAAAAAACAGGCAACAAAATAAACATAATTCAGAAAAATATTAAAATGGTCCTTAGGTATATCAAAAGATATTAAACTGCAAAATGTTGGAAACAGTATATACACCAATACACAGGAAATGATTGAATAAACCATGGTACATCCACGTAATGAAAAAAAGTAGTGTTTAAATATAGATACATATGTATATATATATCCAATATTCTATCATACATATATACATACTATATATACATATAAAAGAAATATGGCTATAAACTTTTTTTTAAATAAGAAAAAACTATAACCAATATGGAATGAATTTCAAGCATACATTAAGTAAAAAAGCAAAGTACAAAAGGATATATATAGTGTGCTATGAAAAAGGAGAAGTGGGTGCACCCTGGTGGCCTTGCAGTCTAGTGCACATGGGAGCAGAATCCCACTTACATCCCAAGGTCCCAGGTTCAAGACTCAGGGCTGGGGACAACTACCAACGTGAACAACTAAATTTTCAAAAATGCTTCTTCCTCCTCTCCCTGCCGCCTGCCTGCCTACTTGCTTTCATTCCTGCCTGCGCTTTTCCTTTGAAAAACAAAAACAAAACCAGAAAACACACATACGTCTGCTCATTGGTGGAAAAAGAAACCCAGGAAGAATAACTCACAAACTCCTGAGATGAACTACCAGGCCAGATGGAAATGGGGTGTAAACGGTGGGTGGGACTAGGGTAGGCGGAGAGGGGGTGTCACTTCTCTGAATGCACCTGGTTTAAAGGGTCTGGCTTTCAGTACCATGTTAATAGTCCCAAAATAAACAGATAGAGATGAGAAGGGGACCCCAGACTGAATACAATTAGACAAGCTCAAAAGCATTTAAAATCAATAGCACAGAAAAGGAGGGGAAAGAACTAACCCAACAGACTTTTGAACACAGTGTTTCAACTGTGTCCTCAGGCTAAAGACAGTAACCACTTGAAGGGTCGTACTCTAGCTGTGGGGCTGTTTTCCCAGAGCCACGGATGAGCGATTCTGAAGTGTGTACGTCATGGCATTGACCAAGCCAGTAAATACACTGCGGATAACGGGAGCTAGGTTTCTCACTCTCAGCAGGGCGGGCTACAGACATGGAAAGAGAGAAGCCCAAATTCATTCTGTTAGATTGCAAATGGGAAGGTTCAATGTGAACTTGTGGTTTTAGATAGCTATCAATAGATAGACGATGGACGGAGAGGTTGCCGTTAGCGGAACACGTATTTCCTAGTTCTGTCCACTGAGACAGCCTGGAAACACTGACACCCCGGGAGCTGTGCACATAATCTCCCAGATCTTGCTCTCTAAATACTATTCTCTACTGTAAGTAAAACAGATGAATCTGGAACATTTGCCAGGCTGAAAGAAAATACTCCAAGACAGAAATATGCCTGCGACTCGGGCAGGAAGCCTGCAGCTCCGGGATGGCCCACGTAAAGCCCAACGACCCAGGTCGCAATATGGGCCCGAAGGGAGCAACCAAAATGAACAACTAAATAAACGCTTCTTCCTCCTCTCTCTTCCCTCCTGCCTACCTACTTGCCTTCATTCTGCCCTCTCTCCTCTTGGAAAAAAAAAAAGGTATTTAGCACTCCCTGTTGGAGTAGTGGTTTGGTCAACTGTCTCTGGCCTAAGTGCAGACCACATACATCCCAGGCTGCAGGGAGAAACCAAGATGTTGCACTGAAAAATATAAAGAAAATGCTTCTTCCTCTTTTCTCCTCCTGCCGGCCTGCCTAGTTAACTGCATTTCTGCCTATACCTTTAAAAAAAAAAGAAGGAGGAGGAAAGAAAGCACTCAGAATAATGGTGTGACTTGGCGGAGCAGTGGTTAGAACTGCAGCCTTTGGCTGGCAGTCGGCATACATCCCAAAGACTTGGGTTCACATCCTGGGGCTGGAACAACCAAGACGAACAACTAAATTAATAAAATGCTTCCTCTTCTCTCTTCCTGCCTATACCTTAAAAAAAAAAAAAAAAAAAAAATCAGTGGCGTTCCCTGGTGGTCCAGCAGCCTAGAACATTCTGGGAGCATCCCACCGTCCCAGATTCAAGACCTGGGGCCAGGAGTTGGGGGGCTGTGGAACAACCAATGTAAACAATTAAAAATTAAAATTAAAAAGTGCTTCTTCCTCCTTTCTTCCTGCCTGCCTGCCTACTTGCCTTCATTCCTGCCTGTACCTTTCCTTTAAAAAATAAATCATTAAGTAGGAAATTTGAAAACTATTTGAAAAAAGTTTACAGCTCAGATACTGGTACTATATCAGCATTGATTCCCTGATTTAATAATGGCACCGTGGTGATTTGTATCACACACACACACACACACACGAGGGGGGTCTGGAATGACGGCAACAGGAATTTCCTTTTTAAGGAAAGGTGAGACAGGAACAAAGGTGAGCAGGCAGGCAGGCAGGAAGAGAAAGGAGGAAGAAGCATCTTTATTTATTTATTTTTTTTTATCTTTGTTTTATTATTGTTCAAACTGGTTGTTTCTCCCTGGACGGAGAACTCGAACCCAGGGGTGTGTGGCCTGCTTCTTCAGAGGCAATTGACCTAATCGCTGCTCCCTCAGGGTGTGCCAGAACTCTTTATTTTGGCAACTTTTCTGAATCCAAAATTACACTAGTTTTTTTTAATTAAAGTACATCATTTATTCAGCTGACTCAAACCCTCTAATAATTTCCCATGTCACTCAATAAAAGTCAAAGTCCTCCAAGGCCCTAGGAAGTGCCCCCCTCTCTTCCTTCTTTTACTGCCGCCCTCCCTGTGTTTACTGCACTCTTGCCACACCAAGCATGCTCCCGCCTCAGGGCCTTTGCACCTGCTGTCCCTGAAGTGTGGCGTGAACTTCCAGACTAGCTCAGTTCTTCTCGTCTCTGCCCAAACATCACCTTCTCAGAGAGGCCTTCTTAACCTAGGAGATCACCCTCTGATTCTAAAAAGCTCTCTCCTGTCCCATTATTCTTTCCCCTGCACTGCTTCCTGTTTCTTCCTATCAGGGACTGCTGGACTAGGTCTGCCTGCTGACTCTCCTTCCTTCTAAAAAGGAAGCTCTCTGGGGTTCACATCTATTTGGGAGCTTGTTGTATCCCTAGGATACTGCGTGAACACAGACACTAGATAAAGATTTGCCGAATGAATGAATAAATGGCTCTTCCTCCACGCACAGCCTGTCTCAGCTGAGCTTACACATACTGACAACTTAACCCTGTCTAACACTGTACATACACTCTCCCGCTGACCCCTCACACATCTGTGAGCTGGAAGCTTTACCTCCATTTTTAGATGAAGAAACAACCTCCAGGAAGGTGAGCAACTTTGTCCCGAATCAGACGATTTGTCAAGGACTGGAGCCAAGACTCGAAAGGGTGGGTCTGTGCTCTTTCATGCTGCAGTCCCCTCAACCCCAAGTCCCTGCTGTCCCCTCCTGCCCAGCCACATCCGGGCACTTGCCAGCACAGAACATGTTGTCGGTGACACGGATTCGGGTGGTAATCTTGCAGACCGACTGCTCCACGAGGGGCAGGTTCACCACCTGTAGGACGCTGGGCTGCACCTCCCCGATGTTTGTTGTCCACGTCTCCTTCAGGTTGCCCCAGCCTGTCACCCGCCCTTTGTATCCAGCCTGCAGTAACCTTTGGGGAAGGGAGAAGGGCCAAGTGAAGGGACACCCACAGCATCCCTTAGAGACTTGAATCTAACCCCCCATCTAAACCCCTTGGCTTTACCCCAAGGGACAGAGGCCTGGAAGAGGGACAGGAACATCTGCAAAGCGACAGCGCGTTGGTCAGGCCCAGAACTCAGCCCAGGCCCCAGGACCCACCTGATCGCTGTCTCCTTGTCAGGCAGGCACACAGGGTGGATGTGGTCACTGAAGGTGATGGGCTTCCTGAGCTTCAGCAGGGCGATGTCCCGGTCCAGATTCTCCCTCCAGTTGTACCGGGGGTGGATGATGATCCTTTCCAGCATGGAGATCTTCTCGATGTTTTTCTCATACCTGCGCAGACCCCAAGAGAGAAATGGAGGTGTTCTAGCACCCCTGCCCCAAGTAAAGGGCAGCAGGTTCCCTGAGGACAAAAACTGCCTGCCCTCAGGGTCTTGGAGTCTTGATGTCTGGCAAGCCAGCAGGCCACCAGGCGGAAGAGGGCTGGCCTGCCTGAGGGCTTCCCCTCCCAACTAGCACAGGGCTTTGGAATCAAACAGCCCAGGTGGAGAGGGGGAGGGGCACAGGCTGCAGCGCTGATGCAACCGCCTCTGCTCAGGGGTTACATCTGGCCCACTTGCGGTGCCTGGAGGGGAGACTGGGGCAGGTCAGGATTTCACTCTCTGCAAGTCTTAGCTTCTCTGTCCCCAGCTCCAAGCCTAGGTCAGGAGTGGCCAACGGCTTTCCAGCAGAGACTGCTGTGTTTTCTACTGCAGGAGAACAGACATATCCAAGGAGCCCCAAGGTCACCAGACCCCGTCCCATTCACTCTGGAGGACTCAGACCCCTGCCAGACTCCCCGCCTGTCTCATACCTGGTGCGGGAGTGCTTGCCAATGCGCACCAGAATGTCATTTGCAGTGAAGTTCTTGTCCCAAGGCGGGTACAGGAGACAGTGGGCAGCGGTGAGGATCCAGCGGTCACTGATGAGACTGGCCCCACACAGCAGCTCCTGGGGACTCTTCCGGAAAAGCATCACCTGCCTGGGACGGGGAGTAGGCAGCATTAAGAACCAGGAGGCTGCCCTTCCACCTGCCCTAGAAGTGGAAAGTCCCAGGTTTAAGGATTAATTAGCCAGGTGAGCCCTGGGGGAATAGTGGTTTGGTCAACTGCCTCCAATGGAAGCACAATCCATATATGTCCCAGGGACCTGGGTTAGCGTCCTAGGTTAGGGAGAAAAACCGATGTAAACAACTAAATAAAATAAATGCTTCCTCTTCCTCTCCCTTCTTGCCTGCCTGACTTATTTCTGCCTGTACCTTTCCTTTAAAAAAAAAAAAAAAAAAAAAAAAAGGCCGGTGTCCCCTTGCGCCCAGCCTCTTCTTGTCCCCTCTGAGGAGCGTATCGTCTCTGTTGTTTCAATAAATTCCCCATTTGATTTAATTAGCCAGATCTGCCTCTTGGACCCAGCCCCCAGCTTGACCTGGCCACTTTGGAGACCAAGCCATCATGTGACCCCTGATCGCGCCCCCTCCCCTGCTCCTTCCAGTCCATAGCTTAGCCGTTCTGGAGTCAGAAGAACTGGATTCAAGCCCTGCTGTGCAACCCATTAGCAGTGTCACTCGGGTCGTCATTGAGTTCTGGGCATTTCAGCTTCGCCACGAAAACTAATAAACTCAGCACGGTCTGGTGGAATAGTGGTTAGGTCCACCACCTCTGGAGGGGTGCAGTCCACATATATCCCGAGGACCCAGGTTTGTGTTCTGGGTCCAAGGGGAACATTTCATGTGAACAACTGAATTAAATAAATGCTTCTTCCTCCTCTCTCTTCCTGCCTTGCCTGCCTGCTTGCCTGCATTCCTGCCTGCACCTTCCCTTAAACATTTTAAGAAAAGTAGTAAGACCTTGGTGGCCCTGGTGACTCAGGTTTTAAGGCAGCACCTGGGAAGCAGGCCACATACAGCCCAAGGACCTGGGTTTGAGGACCTAGGCCAGGGGGAACAACTAAAATGAACAATTAAATAAATATAATGCTGCTTCCTTCTCTCTCCTCCTGCCTGTTTCCTTCCTCTTTAAAAATGAGAAGTAATGAACACAATCACCTATGTAGGATTGGAGGAAACACTGGAGCTGAGCTGCTATCCGCAAGCCTGAGCCTGGGAGGGAGGAGAAGGCCCCAGGTCCCGAGGAGGGGGGATCAGGCAGGCCCCGGGCTGAGAACCCAGCACCCGGGAGACACACACCAGGGCGCGACACCGATCTCAGCATCCCAGCCCTCCACAATGCGCCCGTCAATATAAGAGTCGAAAAGCTCCTTTTCTGTTTTGTCTTCCACCAACTTCTTCTCAAACAGAGGCCGCAGCCCGCAGTCTGCAAAGGAAGAGACTGTGAGGGGCCAGGCGCTGTGCCCACCCCACCCCGAGGCCCAGTGAGCACCCGCCGCCTCACCTGCTTCCCCAGTGCCGAAGGTCTCCTCGTCAAAGAAGGGCTGAAAGTCATGGGCACCGGTGCGTCCGTCTATGGCCATGTCCTCATCCAACGTGTGTTCCATCTCCTCTTCCAAGGGCTCCTCTGCAGGGACCCAGGCACTGGGCTGAAGCTGAGCTGGATCATTCCTCACCCACCCCCTGGACGCCCCCAAGCTCCCTCATGGCTTGGATGGAGCATTCGGTGCAGAGCCTTCGTGTGCAGGCGCAGCTGCATGGCTATGGGCTGTAACTTCCATGGCTGCAGTTTATTCAGCTGTGAAATGGGGGCAGGACCTACTCCCACCGGGTCACTGGAAGGCTGTAATGAACACACTCACGAGCCAAGCCTTAGCTCAGGGGAAGGCAGCGTACTGGTGACTCCCTCCCAGCGTGGTCATCTGTCGCTGCGCATCGCCCCGCCTCACCGCAATAGTTGAGGTCGCAGTACTCGGAGCCGCCGGGAACGTAGCACCACGCGCCCTCCTGGTCCCCATCTGGGTTACGACAGAAGTTCTCCACCAGTGGGACCTTGGGGTTGAAGGTCTGGTTCCTGCTCAGGGTCTTGGCTGGCTCGCTGGCCCAGGGCAGGCAGGGGGTCCCATGGATGGTCACTGCCAGGCGGCCCTGGTAGTGCTGACCACGCTCCGGAACGCACTGCTCCGAGTCAGGTGACAGGTTCACTGCGGGGCCCTTGGCACGTGGGGTGAACTCCACAGTGACGCCCCCGTGGCCTGGGAGGGCGAAGAAGCAGGGGGCAGAGCGGGTGGGACCCCGGGGGGCTCCGAATCCCTGCCTTGGTTAACTTGAAAGCTCAGAGCTTTCAATTTGCTTGTCATGAAAGGACTTACTAATGCTGTTCTTGCAGGGTTGTTGAGAGATTTAAACAAAAATGCCCCCTAAATGCCTGGCAGATAATAGACAAAAGTCACCATGGTGCGCCACCTGTTTTGTAGGGTTCTCCATAATCTGCTGGTGGGGCGGACAGCCTAGAGCTTTGGTGTTTTAAAGGGTGTTGTGTGTTTGTAGGGGCACAGCAGGAATGAGAGCTGGGTGACGGAGGACATGGACACTAGCAGGGAGTCGACTTCATCAGGCCTGCAATGATGTCTCATCCTGCTGGTGTCTGGGAGGGTTTTGGAAATGGAAACCGGTTTGGTTGCATTGCTCATTAACTTGCTAGCAAACCAGCCCCAGGATCAAGCAGTGGGTCCAACAAGAGGACACAAGGACAAGGGACACCAACCCATGTTTGGTAGTTCAATTTACTGGTACTAATTCTTGACCCCTGCCTGGAGTCACATCCGGTATCATCTACTTCTTGACTTTGGCCTCGATTCACGGGACTCGCTCTGGTCCACAGGCGTGGGCAGAGTGGACTGTCAGGTGTGAGCCCCGGCATGAAGACAGATTGTGTGTCTCTGCTCAATTTGATACTTCTGTCCTCACCATGGAAGGTGGCACCTTTCAGCCTCAGCCTTAGAATGAGTACACAGCGGGCAGACTGGACCCAACCCGCAGGGAGAGCCATGCTCATCCGGACCCATCAGGTGAAGCAGAGCTACTAGCCCAGCCTGGCCTCCATCAGTGAGCCCAGACACACCAGCAAGTGTAGCTGAGATTAGCAGACCCGGCCCAGTTGGCCCTAAGACACATAAGAAGTAAATGCTTGCTGGTGAGAGAGTGTGGTAATGCTTGTTTCACAGCATTATTGTAGCCATAGCTAACTGATATACCTCGGGAAAAAAGGACAGAATCATGCAGGACTAAACTGAGTGAGGCTTGCTCTCTGGTACTCACAAAAGGTCAAAAGAAAACCCTGGTGGCTCAGGTGTTAAGCCCATGTCTGGGGTACAGGCCACATACAGCCCAAGGATGCAGTTTCATGGCCTGGAGTCAAGGAAAACAACTCAAATGAAGAATTAACTAAATAAAAACATAAGAGTCTTCCTCTTCTCTCCTGTTTCCTATGGCCTGTCTTCATTCCTGCCTGCTTCCTCTTTTTTTTTTTTTTAAAAAAAAAGGTCACATAAACAGATGTTTAGGGAAAGCTACTTGAAAGTAAAAGTGAGTGGAGCAGAAAGGAAAGTATGTTTGGGATGAGTCACAGTCTAGATCACAGGGGAGTGAAGATGGTGAGGGAGAAGATTTGAAGCCAACTCTCTCTGGCCAGCTGACTTCACTGACAGACCCAAATATGTTGAACACCGTGGTGGCCCAGTGGATAAGGCCATCAGATGCAGTCCACATGCATTCCCAAGGACCAGGTTTGAGAACTGGGATTGGGGGGAAACAAGATGAAAGATGAAAAACTAAATAAAATAAATGCTTCTTCCTCCAATCTTCACCTGCCTGCTTGCCTGCCTGCATGCCTTCCTGCCTGCACCGGTCCTTTAAAAATCAAACAAGGTATGCCCTGGTGGAGTAGAGGTTTGGTCAACTGCCTCCGGCCAAAGTGCAGACCACAAGCATCCCAAGAACCTGGGCTCACATCCTGGACCAGCAAGAACAATTAAGATGAACAACTAAATAAAAAGAAATTAAGTGCATTTTTCCTCCTCTCTCCTCCTGCCTGCCTGCCTACTCACCTTCATTCCTGTATCTTTCCTTTTAAAACAACAAAGGATAACCACTCATAGGGAGACAGGGTGTTGGTTCCTATCCCAGGTTACCAGGCCCCGTAAAGACCCTGGGCCTGGGCCATGACCCGCCCCAGCTCACCACAGACAGGGACGCTGCACTCTTCCCTCCGTACGGTGGGGTCTGTGGTATAGCACCAGGGCCCAGGCAAGCTGCCATCTGGGTTTCGGCAGAAATTCTCCTGCAGGTCAGCCCCAGGGTGGGTGGTGGAGTTGATCCTGGAGTAGAAAATCACTCAGCAGGAGTCCATGCACCCACCCCCACCCCCGTGTCTTCTGGCCCCCATTCTCAGGCCTCTGGCCAACAGGACAGCATCACTCACTCCGGCTTATGTGGGTAGCGACTCCTCCACAGCTGACACTCGATGCCTGACCGGGTGAGGTTCACCTTCCCTCGGTAGTTAACACCCAGACCTTCAGCACAGTCACCTGCCGAGAGCCCGGATTTCTATCCCAGCTGTCTTCTAGAAAAGCTGTTTTTCCACCCCCTCTAAGCTACCTCTGGCTGATGACCCTTAACCTACATTTCCTCTGCACCCAGCGGTACTTGGATTCACTTAAGAAGTTACAAATATTCATTGAGCACTTGCCATGTGGCCACCTGTGAGAGGCCCTGTGCCAGGTATTAAGGACATAGCACTGAATAAGACCATTAGAGTCAAAGTAGGCTCCTGCCCTCACAGTGACCACTGATGACAGGTGAAATGACAAAGTGAACAAGGTTCCTCCAATCTTGTTTATTTCCCTGTTATCTTAACTCCTCATGCCTCAGGACCTTTGCACATGCTATTCCCTTTGTCTGGAATGCTCTCCTGTTGTTCATCAGTGCATCCCACACATTCAGGTAAAATTCTACTTTGTTGGTAGAGCTGTCCCTAAATCTGCCCGCCAACTAAATACTCCTATGTTCTCTTGGCACCTTGAACAGAATTTTCTAGTAATAACTGATGTTTAGTGTTTTTGTTTGAGATGGTGAGCTCCTTGATTTCCTTAAAATCCCCAGCATTTGACATGCTGGGTATATAGCAGTGGTCTAGTGTCTGTTGAGTAAGTTATTTGACAGATGAAAGTATGTCCAGTGATGAAAGGTCCTTGTCAAGGAGCCCAGTGACAAACTAAAGAAAGATGTGCTCAGAATGCTGTAGAGGGGGGTCCCTAAAGGCTCAGGGAAGGTGATGACATTGACCTAGTCTCTGAAAGTTAGGCAAGTTTCAGTAGGTGGTAATGGCTGCTCCGGGGGAAGAGGACACTGTGATCAGGGGCCAGGAGCAGCCCAGTATGTGCAGAGAAGCACATGCTGTCGGCACAGCTGGAGTCTGGGTTCATGGTTGACACAATGGGAGATGAAGCTAGAAGGGGAGGTCAAGGCCAGACCTGCAGAGTATGCCAGTAAGAAGGCTGAGCCTTATTCTGTGAGCAATGGAAGGCACTGAGGGATTTGCAGAATTAATGTGGCATCATTGGAACTCTGCCCTGGGGGCAGGGGGAAGGCTGACTGGTGTGAGCAGAAGCTTGGATGAGAAAGAAACCTTAAAGAGTTCATTACTCATTCATTCCTTTGTCCTTCAACATTAATCATCTTACTGACAGCCAGACACAAAGGCACCCTCGACCACAGAGACAGAAAGGCCACCCCCACGACTCCCACCCCCCCACCCCCCCACCCCCCCTGCTCCCCTTCACATCCTGCCAGCACCACCCCCGGCAGTACCTCACCTTCCAGACATTCGCTGTGCTTGTCTCGAGGTTTTCTCACTGACTCACAAGCTGGAAAACACCCCAAAACACATTTGGGATTGAAGTAGGGACGGGAAGGGTTCAAGTAAAGGGTGGGCGGGATGACATTCAGAAACAGATAGTGATAGATGGGATGGGTGGATGGATGTGGCTGGATGGTGGGTGAATTGGCGGGTGAATAGATGGATGAATGGATGGAGGGAGGAAGGATAGACAGGATGGATGGATGGAGGCATGGATGGAGGGAGGAAGGATAGACAGGATGGATGGATGGATGAATGGATGGAGGGAGGAAGGATAGACAGGATGGATGGATGCATGGATGGAGGGAGGAAGGATAGACAGGATGGATGGAGGCATGGATGGAGGGAGGAAGGACAGACAGGATGGATGGATGGATGAATGGATGGAGGGAGGAAGGACAGACAGGATGGATGGATGGAGGCACCAGAAGCTCCTCTAAACTCGGGCCCCAGGACTCCCTCTCTGAGCAAGCCCTTCCTGATGCTCACCTGTGTACTTAGCCCAGAACACCTCCTGAAAAACAAGGGCCGAATGTGAGGCTGCAGCAGGATCCTGGGGAGCTGTGTTTTGTTTTATTTTGTGTGAGTAAACTTGAAGCCTTCTTCTTATACCTCCTTCTCTCCTGGACCCGGATCACACAGGGAGCAGGTTCTGAGGAGGTTTGCAGCTGTTTCCTACTTCTGGTTCCAGAGTACTTTAGGAGAAGGGAGCCCTCCCGCCAGTGACGAGGGCAGCCTGCGGCGCTGCAGCGGCGCCCGGGAGCACCGAGGACGGAACAGGCTGCACGGGACTCCCAGGGCGCTGGGTCCCAGAGCTGCGGCCTCATCGGAGTCCCACACCCCCAGGGTGGCACCGACACGGCCAAAAACAACCCCAAGCTGAGAGGCCCTGTGGGCCCGGGGCCCCAGAGACCCCAGGACGGAGGAGGCCCCGGATGTCCCTGAGCCTCAGGCACCTGGTCCTGAGCCATCCGGCAGCGGGGCCTCCGAGAACAGCTGACGCGGCGGCGGCGGCACAGGACGGGGCGCCCAGCTGGAGCGAAACTACAACCCTGGGGCGCTGAGGCCCCTGCCGCTCACTGGAGCAGCTGGAGCGGGGCCTGCGGGACGGACGCCTGGCCTCACCGTGGCGCTAGTGGACTCCAGGGCCTCAAAGGCTTCCTCGTGGCTGCACACCTCCTCCACGCACTCGCGCTCCAGGTCACCCTGACGCACCTCCTCCAGGAAGCTGTTGGCGCGACGGGCCCGCTGGAGCAGAGACTGTGCTTGCCGAGGGGCGAGGAACACTGCGGGTGGGTGGGAGACAGTGGTCTCAGGGAGCTGGCCTGGGGGCAGTTGGCCCGGCCTACTGACTTCTAAAAGGGATGTCGGCGATGACCGCCAACCCCGAATAACTGCCTGCGGGCTCCCCATCTCTCATGCGTTCCCCACCCCCCTCCCCAAGAGAGAGGAAGTCACTGCCCATCCAGCCCTGAGCCCAACTCCTTCCCTGTGCCTGGGGACTGGCCCTGTGACCCCTGTGGAGCCCGGAGACCCAGCCCCTGACCCAGATCACAGTCTGCCAGGTGTCCCAGCTTGAAGGCTCCCTTACCATGCTGGCTGTGCACGAGGCTAAAGAGGCCGGCCAGGGCCAAGCAGCCAGGTAGCCACAGGCCGCAGACGTGCGCCATAGTGTATCAGCTCCCGGAACTCTGCGGGCTCATCCTGATCCCTCTGGGTTAATGTTGAACCAACATGAAGAAATCAGCTGAGAGGGTGAGGTCAGCGGGTCAGGGCCGTGGGCAACAAGTTGCTAGAGAGTCTACCCCCGCCATCCAGAGGACAGGTCCTCCTGGGACCAGGGATGCATAGTCTGGGAGGAAGTCACAAAGTTAAAGCCCGTTGAACCATCATCACCCAGCCCCTCCTTCCTGGAGACAGGGACCAACTTGGCCCAGTGGAGTCACAAGATCTTCCTGAGATCCCTCCCACTACTGACACAAGCTGATGGCCGATTTCATCTCAATGTGCCTCAGTCTCCTCATCTGTACAATGGGAACAGGACTTTCTTGTGAGGACAAAGGACATTATGAAAGTAAAGCTCATGAAATGAAGTCAGTGCTAGCACACCCTGGTGGAATAACAGTTTGATCTGCTGCCTCTGAAGGAGTATAGCACATGTACATCCCACGGATCCAGGTTTGGTCCTGGGGAGATGGGAGAGCCAGTATGAACAACTAAAGAAAAATAAAATAAAGTAAAATGCTTCTTCCTCCTCTCTCTTCTTGCCAGCCCGTCCACCTGCCTGCCTTCCTGCCTGCACCTCCCTCCTGAGAAAAAAGAAATGTAATAAGTACTTAATAATCAGTGAATAGGGGGATATCGATCAGTGGGGGAGGTTTGTGTATCACAACACACACACATGAAAATAGAGACACGGGTATGGCCAGAGGAGAGCTGACCATCTTGTTCCAGGATGTGCTGGGGGCAGGGATGACCAACCTTTGTCCCAGCCTCTCAGTCACTGACAGGAGGTTCCATTTGCCCTCTTCCGAGGCACTTGGAAGTTGTGTTTGTGTGTGATGGTCGCCTGGGAGCAGGAGCAGACCCAGGGATTCTGTCTTCTCTCTGCTGCCCGCCCCAGAACAGTGGTCAGCCTGAATCCCTGGGTCTCTCTGACCGGGACCTCCCTCTCCCCGGCCCACCTACCCCGGGCCAGGTCTGGAGTGGCCGCCGGTCCTATACTGCCTCCTCGCCTATCTCCACTCCTGGCCCTCCCACATCCCTGTTTGCAGAACACATGGTAAATATTAGTCCTGGGTCTAATTAGAACAGAGGGACAAAGAGCAGGAACACCGGGAACACGGGTTCTTGCCTTGCCTTCCTTGGGGCCTGGTGACTGGGGTCTGGACTGTGGTTGTGGACCGTCCTGGGAGGTCCCGGGCAGGGGTGGCGGAGGGACACGACAGAGCCAGAGACAGGCTTGTTAGAGAAGCGGGGACTAGAAGTCCCACAAATCAGCTTAAGTCCTGGGTTCCTATGTGTATAGATGTTTATATTATACATATTCCTATAGTCTCTATTGTTTTTTTAAACTGAAGTTTAATTTATATCTACACTAATGTTCAAACAAATCCAAGTGTTTAACTCAATTTTTTCTGCATACACCCTTGTAATCACAACCAGACCACGAGAGAACATTTCCAGGCCCCCCACAGGTTCCTTCTGTCGTGCCCACGATGCCACTGTTCTAACCGCCACTTTCCTGTTTGAACTTGCCATCAGTGAAAGCCTACAGCGGGCACTGGCCTGTGTCTGGCTTCCCTTGCTCAGCAAGCCTCTGAGATTCCTGTGGCGACATCATCGCTGCTGAAACCCCTGGTGTGAGTGTAGTGCATTCTAGCTCTCCGTTCATGAACCCATGAATGGGCATCGGATCCGTTTCCAGCCTAGGCTGCAGTAAGAGCGCTGCTCAGAGGGCCCGGGGCAAGTCCTTGGGGCCGATAAGCACTGCTTTCGATCGGGCGCATGGCCAAGCGTGGACTCGCTGGGTTGTAAGCAAGCTTTGTTTTAAGTCACTGTGACAAGTTGTTCCAAATATTTGTGCAGGTCCCAGTCCCACCAGCAGTGTCTGGAGTTCCTGCTGCTCAAATCCCTGCTGACACGCTCCAGGGTCCACCCATTTCAATGACCTGTCCTGATGAATATGCAGCTGCTGCGTCGTGGTCTATGCTTCCATCTCTACTTTGCAAAGAACATCCCGGAAGAGCGCCCCCTCTGTGATATGGCTCTGGGAGGCTCCCTGAGTTCTACCAGGCCAGGGTGGCACCCCCGTGGGTGCAGGGTTCTGATGGACCCAGTATACCTGTACTTCAGGGTCCAACACAAGGCCCCAGCTTCCAGGAGCTGTTCTCCTTGGAACTCTCGAGGCCCAGTAGGTACCATGCAACCAAGCCTGTCTTTCCTGCTTTGCACCACAGACATAGGCCTGGACACTCTGAGTGGTTCACATGTCCCTCTGAGAACAAGGCTCTAAATGAGGGGTTGCCTTTCTGTCCAACGAGTTGGCCTCAAACAAAATCACGGGTAAGATGAGTGTCATGTTGTAAAGCAAAGCTCCATAATCACTGAAAACAGTAAAATTATGTTCCAAGACAAAGAATTTCAGAGCAGGAGCATCCGATCTTATTAAATCCAGATGTTTCGAAGCCGAAGGCTCTGCATGCGCTGTAAGGTGAGCTTGCCCTTTTGAAAGTTTCCGTAGAACAGAACAGAATAACAGTAACTCAACATGGATTAAAGACTTGAATATAAGATCTGAAACCATGAAATACACAGAAGAAAACATAAATGATAAGCAATTGGACATCAACCCCAGCATATGAGGTCATTGTGGATTCATTTCCAACAGCAAGGGAAATAAAAAGCAAGCAAACAAACAAAACTCTGAACAAAGCAAAACCAATCCAGGAAGCTAGTTTGTGGTTCAAGCAGCTTAAGTGGTGACAGTGAGGACCCCAAGGACCAGGATGGTGACCCAGGTTAGGGGAAGAAAAGCTAAAAACAAAAAACTAAGTGTTACTACATCAAACTAAAAAGCTTCTGTTCAGCAACAACAAAAATAAACACACGAAAAAATTGTTAATATGAAAAAGCCTCCTATTGACTGGGAGAAGACATATAAAAAATCGTATAATATTTTTTATATCTTATAATATTATATTATATTAAATATTATATATAAGTAAATATATTATATTAAAATAGATTATATTAAATAAGGGGTTAATGTTCAAAATATATAAACAACTTATATAACTCAATGGTGAAACTAAACAAAACAAAAAAACCCTCCAAACCAACCCAGTTAAAAGGGGACACATCTAAATAAACATCTTTCCAAAAAAGATGACCAACAGACGCAGGAAAAGATGTTCTTCACTGCTTATCATTAGGGAAATACAAATCAAAGCCACAATTAACTGTCACCTCATATTTATGATGCTGACTGTTTTCCAAAAGGCGAGATATAATACATGTTGGCATGGGTGTGGAGAAAAGGAAAACTTGGCCTGCCCTGGTGGAGCAGTGGTTAGGTCTATCACTTCCAAAGAAGCATAAGCCACATACCTTTGGGTTCAAGTCCCAGGTCTGGGGGAAAACAACCAGCGTGAACAACTAAATAAAAATAGAATAAAAATGCTTCTTCCTCCTTTCTTCATGCCTACCTGTCTACTTGCCTTCATTCCTGCCTGCACCTTTCCTTAAAAAAGAAAGAAAAGGGAAACTTTATACACAGCTGGTGGGAGTGTAAGTTAATACAGCCACTTTAAGATACAGTTTGGTTTCCTCAAAACACTGAGCTTATCGTACACTACCAGTGGAACAGCGGTTTGGCCCGCCACCTCTGACTGAGCACAGTCCACATACATCCCAAGGACCTGAGTTTGCATCCCAGCATAGGGGTGGGGGAAGAAGCCAAGGTGAGAAACTAAATAAAAATGAATAGAGACTTCTGGTCAAGAAGGCGACCCTGAAAGAGCGAGACTCACATCCTCCCCACAGAGCAACTAGAAATTCACCTATATTCCAGAACAAACACTGAGGAAAAGCAGGTAGAGAGACTGTAGAGACACACGATCAATTGCAATAAAGGGGAGGTGAAAATATCCAGAAAATATCCAGGTGTATCAGAGCTACACCACAGACTCAGACTCAGGATTCCAACCGTGGCAGAGTGGGTGGAACAACAAAAGAACCGGCCCTCCCAGGAATCTTGAAAGCAGTGGAGGGCCCGCCCTGTGGCATCAGGACACAGAACTGGGGGGACAGTCTAGGTGCAGGGTGGAAGAGGTACCAGTGTCCTAGCGAACGGGGGGCCCGGCGAGAAAATTATCCTGGGCACCACCATAACCAGAAGGAAGCTAGGGAAACTGCCAGCCCACACCCCTCCCAACATATTACCCCAGAACCATAGGACCTGAGCGCCAGAAATCCTGCCCTCAGGCTTAAAGGAAGAGAGTCTGTCCTAGAGGAAGAAACTGTCCATGCTGTCCACTAGTGCCACCTTGTGAGTGTAGGTGAAACTACAGCCTGATTGCCAATTACAGTCATTGCAGTTGGGAGCTGGGATGCTAGGGGAAGGCCCTGAAACCCCACACCACGTCCAACTCTATAGATGGAACTTTCAAGCAGCAACAGAGGGCCCACATAAGAACTTCAACAAATCCAACCAGTGCAGACGCCACAAAACTCAAGAAATCCCAGTGTTCAAACCAAGATCCAGGTGTACTCAGGGCAAGTCAATACCCTACAAAAGGCCATCACTGCAGGAAACCAAATCCACAGAAACAAACAGAGCAGACACAGAGAACTATATGTGAAATGATGCATTCAATCAAAAACATAGGGGAAAAATCTGATTACAACAGATTATGCAAACTACCTGAGGACAAATTCAGGGCCATATTGATAAACATACCCATGGAAATCAAGAAAACAATAGAAGTAGAAGAGAACAACCGAAAGAGAAGAAATAAAGCCGCTCAAAACATATGTAAAATAAATAAAAAATACAATAGCTGACCTAAAGAATTCAATAGAGAAACTGAAGAATAAGATGGATAAAGCCTCCAATAGAATCAGTGAACTAGAAGATAAGGCAGAGGAATGCACTCACACAAACCAGCAAAGAGAAAATGCAAATAAATGCAAATGGCATTTGAGACCTAGGGGATAACATCAAAAGAAACAACATTTACATTATAGGGGTCCCAGAAGGAGAAGAGAGGAAAGGGGGCAGAAACTGTATTTGAAAAATACAGCTTAAAATCGCCCTAACCTGAAGAATGAAGCAAACCTCCAGACCCAGGAAGCTCAAAGAGTTCCCAATAAAAGAAACCGAAGCCTAGAAACATTGTTATCAAAATGTCAAAAATACAAGATAAAGAATCTTAAAAGCATCCAGAGAAAAATAAGTCACTTTCAAAGGAATCCCATTAAGATCATCAGAATATTTCTCAACTGAAACTCCCAGACCAGGGGTAAATGGTATGATATATTCAAAAGGCTGAAAGAAAAGAATCTTCAACCTAGGATACTATACCCTGCAAGATTATCATTCAGAACTGAAAGAATGATAAAAAGCTTTTCCAAAAAGCAAAAATTAAAGGAATGTATCACCACAAAATAAGTTCCACAAAAAAACATGAAAAGATGAACTACAAAGTATAAAGAAACCCCTCTTAAAAACAGGTCTATTAGACTACTCATCTATGTTCAGTAGAGACATTGGTCTTTAAGTTTCTTTCTTGATGATGTCTTTGTCAGTTTTTGGTAATAATGTGATGTTGGCCTCATGGAAACTGTTTGGGAGTGTTTCCTGTACTTCAATATTTTGGAAGAGTTTGAGTATAATAGGTACTAATTCCTCTTGGAAGATTTGGTAAAACTCATTGGAAAAGTCACCTGACCCTGGGCTTTTATTTTTAGTGAGACTTTTGATTTCCAATTTCTTTGCTTGTGATTGTTCTGTGGGGCCTGTCCAAGAACTTTGCATATATTTTCTTATTTAAGATAAACTTATGATATAGATTTTATCATCCTCATTTCATAGACAAGAAAACCAAAGCTAATAAATCTACCTAAGTTTATGTAGCACACAAGTGTCAGAGCCAAGGTTCAAATTTATTTTTTATGCCCAAAGCCTGTGCGCTTAATACTTTATCCTGTTTAGTTTTATTATTATGGAAATTGTTTTGTTTGGAAAGATAATGCATCCAAATTTTTAAATTTTACTTTCATCATGCTTTTTTTTTTTCTTTTTAGTTACCTTATTCTTCTTCATAATTCCTCTTTTTAATTTTCTGACTTAAAGAATTGTGATTCAAATTTACATTATGAATATTTTTATATTCTATTATATTCATTCTTAAAGTTTAATTGCTTTGGAAATATCCAATATATTGCGCTTTCCTGAGCTTCTTTTGAAATAAGATTTTATGTGGTGAATTATCTTCTTTTCTTGGCCTAAAAAATCAAAACAGAAAAATAAGGAGTAGAAAAGAAAACTAGAACTCTGGTGGTGGGGGTGGTGTGAAATTCACAGACCGAGGTGTGAATTTAATAGCCTAGAAAGCATATAGCAATGTGAAATAAAAAACAAATATATATAGTATATAATATATAAATATATATGTGTAATGATAATAAAATGAATATCCATATAGCCACCATATTGTTCAATTTTACCTGCTTTGAAATACATGTAAATTTTAAGAGAGCATATATATAAATAACTTTGAAAAAAGGAATGAAATGGTTCTGCCTCTTTTTCTTTCTTCCTGTTTGTCTACTTACCCACACAAACTACAACCCTATAGATTGAACTCTAAGGTTCCAATGCGGGATCTACCTAACAATGTCAAAAAATCCAGTGGTGACACCACAAAACTCAAGAAATCCTGGTACTCAGACCAAGATCCAGACATAGAGCAGGTTGATATCCTCCACTGCAGGGAAACCGAATCCACAGAAATACAAAGAAAATGCCAACAGAGCAGAGACATAGAGAAATAATACAGGAAATGATGGATCCAATCAAAAACCAAAGGGAAAATCTGAACATCACAGACATCTGCAAACTACCTGAGGACAAATTTAGGACAACAGTGATAAATATACTCATGGAAATCAAGAAAACAGTAGAAGAAATAGAACAACAAAAAAGAGAAGCAATTGAGATAAGAAAGAAACAACTAAAGAACTCAGTAGAGAGACTCAAGAACAAGATAGACAAAGCCTCCAATAGAATCAGTGAACCAGAAGATAAGGCAGAGGAATACACTCGAGCAAATCAGCAAAGCGATGAAAGAATTAAAAGAAATGAAGACAGCATTTGAGACCTATGGGATAACATCAAAAGAAACAACATTCGCATCACAGGGGCCCCAGCAGGAGAGGAGAGAGAAAAGATGGCAGAAACTGTATTTGAAGAAATGATAACTGAATTTCCCTAACCTGAAGAGTGAAGAAAGCCTCCAGACCCAGGAAACTCAAGGAGTTTCTAATAAAAGAAACCCAAAGACACCTGGACACTTTGTCATCAAAATGTCAAAAATACAAGATAAAGAAAAAAATGGGGCACATCCTGGTGGAGCAGTGGTTGGGTCAGTCACCTCCGAAGAAGTACAGGCCGCATACTCCTGGGTTCAAGTCTCCAGCCCAGGGGAACAACTGGTGTGAACAACTAAATAAAAAATAAAGTATATCTTCCTCCCCTCTCTTCCTGCTGCTTGTCTGCTACTGCCTTCATTTCTACCTGCACCTTTCCTTTAAAAAAAACCAAAAACATAAAGAGTAAAATCCCTCTAGCCCTCCCACCTCCCTATTTTTTTTTTTTTTAAAAAGGGCATGCCTTGGTGGAGTAATGGTTAGATCTATAGCCTCCAAAGGAGTGTAGGCCACATACCTCTGGGTTTGAGGCCAGGTCTGGAGGGAAACCACCGGTGTGAACAACTTAATAAAAAATAAAATAAAATGCTTCTTCATTCTCTCTCTGCCTGCCTGCCTGTCTACTCACCTTCATTCCTGCCTGCACCTTTCCTTTAAATAAAATTGAACCTAGAACTACCATATGATCCAGCAATTCGACTTCTGGGTATTTACCTGAAGAAAACACTAATTTGGCACACACCTGGTGGAGAAGTAGTTGGGTCAGTTGCTTCCAAAAGAGCAAGCCACATACTCCTGGGTTCAAATTTTATGTTGGGGTTGGGGGAGTAATCAGTGGGAACAAGTGGAAAAAATAAAATCAAATGGTTCTTCCTCCTCTCTCTCCCTGCCTGCCTACCTACTCATCTTCATTCCTACCTGCACCTTTCCTTAAAAAAATACCAAATTGAAAACATAGATGCACTCCTCTGCCCATTACAGCTTTATTCATAATAGTCAAGATATGGAAACAACCCAAGTGCCCATCGATTGATGACTAGACATAGAAGCTGACATGTATACGATGGACTACTATTCAGTTATAAAAAATGATGAAATCTTGCCATTTGTAACAACATGGATGAAACTTCAAGGATTATGCTTAGGGATTTAGGTTAAATGGAGACAGACAAATACCTAGCTAGCAAGGGACCTCTTTAATGCAGGGCAAGACGGGGAGCTGCTTTTGGGCCCCTCAACAGACAGGGCATGGGGCAACTGAACTATCCCTTAGGCCCCATGTTAAAGACCATCCTGGTTTATTAAAAATGGGAAAAGATTGGCATTTATGTTAAAATGAGACGGTCGGGAAATATAAAAACAGTACTGTCCCATTTAAGATGGTACAGATGGTCAGCCTATGTATTTATCCCCATTTTATGAATGAGAAAAACTGAGGCATAGAAGAAACTACATAATTTTCCTGAATTTATGAGCTTGCCAAGCGCAGAGCCATGATCCCCACCCAAACCTGTCCAGGTGGAGCTCTTTCTGGTCCAGGATGCTTTGCACTGTTTAAAGCTCTCTACATGCAAATTTTATTCTAGAGGAGGATTTTCATCATACTAGGAAAACTGCCAGTCAGGACAAAAGCCCCTTTGTGCCCACACTTTCTAATTCTTGCTTTAGCAGCTATAGCTGTTGCCTTGTTAAACTTGCTGGAAGCGTCCAGCAACATTTTCATAGCTCCTTCACGCTGTCATAAGAAGCAGCATTCAAATGCATTACTATAGCCACCAAATTGCTTTTGTTTTTTGAAAGGCAAGGTGCCGGCAGGAATGAAGATGAGCAGAGGCAGGAGGAGAGGAGAGCAGCACTCCATTCAGTTGCTTCATCTTGGCTGTTCGTGTCCGGCCTGGGATGTGAACCTGGACGCTTGGGATGTGTGTGGACTGCACTGGCCGAAGATGGCTGAGCACTACTCCACAGGGCATGCCAACGTCACATTGTTTCAGGAGCCCCTATCAGGGATGAACAAAAGGATGTGAATAAAGGGACTTTCGACATGTTAGAAATTATTTTGAAATCAAGAGAACATATTTTCTCAGGGAAAAAAAATCAGTGACCAGTTTTTTTCAGTTACAAAGCTGCCCTTTATTTCAGCTAGCAGAACACTAAATTGAGTCAAATCTGGGCCCTGTCCTGGGTCTGCTACTGGCTAGCCTCCTAGCTCGGCAGTTGACTTTTCTCTAAGTCTGTTTTCTCTGTAATGACAGGACAGTGCTCTCCATGCCTATTCTCACTTTAGCCATGAATGTTGGCAGAGCAGGGGGCCCAAACCAGGAGCTTCTGGGTTTGTTGGCTTTGTTCTGATCCTCTGTATCACCAGCCTTAACGGAGGGAAAAGTTCTCCCTCTGTGTGGGGGTTGGATCACCCTCCCACACTGTCTTGGCCACGCTTCTTCCATGAACTCACTCCCTTCTGCCTGGATTCCAGCTCCTTCCCTGGACAGCCTGGCTCACTGCCCTCCCCTCCTAGTTCAGGCTCTGCCCAAGTGATGTCACTAGAGGCCTCGTCTGACCACCCTCTCTGAAACCACACTCATTTTCTCTTCCCGGCATGCTTTTCTTCGGCAATTCTCTCATCTGACACGTATGTCTTTCCACACCAGCATGAGACAGTATGAGTGGGAATGTGTTACTGAGGTATCCCGAACAACTGGCGCGCAGGAAGTGCTCGCTAAATAATCGGGGGAATAGCACACATTGCGGTTTCCATTTCGACCATCCCATTCAGTCTCCTAAGTCATTTCCCTACAACTGCTCCTCCTGTGTGACCCGGCCTCCTGTCCTCCCCACTTCTCTGTTGCAGTCACACGGGTCTTACTGGAGGCGCCATCTGGCTTCCCCCACATCGCACAGGGCCTTTTCACATGCAGCCCCCCACAACCTACTCATTCTCAAGTAGAACCTGAAACAAGAGCCAGCGCTGCACTCTAGGGCCTGGAATCTCAACCTGCCATTTGGGAGCTCTGTCACCTCGGGCAGGCTACCTCGAACTTTGTTCCTGGGGTTTCCTCGTCTGTAATGCAAGGCAACTAGCACTACCTACCTAACGGGGTGGCTCTGAGGAAAGACAGAAGGAAACTCACTAAAGGACTGGCCTGCAGCAAGAGCTGTTTATTATCAGCATTATTCCTAGAAGACACCGTCCCTGATGCTGCAGACCCCGTGACAATCCCAAATGTCTACCAGCGCATCTCTTCTTTTTAAAGATGTAAAACGTTAGCCATATACCAACTTTTAACTTTGTTCTTAAAGACGAAGGCAGGCAGGCAACAGGCAGGGAGAGAGAAGAGGAAGGAGCATTTTATTTGTTGTTTCAGTTATTCCCCTGGACCTGGGCTGCAGACCGGGGTCCCTGCACTGGATGTGGACTGTGGCCCAGAACTGGAGGAGGCCGAGCCCCCAGGGAGCACCAGCTCCTCCTCTTACCTAGCACTGTTGGCAGCTGCAGACCAAGAGTTCTGTAAGGGCAGTGCCTCTGCCTTGTTCACAGCTGAGTCACCAGGGCTGCCTATGGGACAGGACACAGGAGACATGTGGCCCTAGACACCTCCATGAATCTGGTGTCCTTTAGCACAGAAAGAAAATCACCTTCACAGCCCTTAGGTGGTGTGAACAGATGCCAAAATAACCTCCTGTCTGAATTACAGACACACGTGAGCTGAGCTCAGTCTCTGGCCTTTTAGCTCTTAGGTCTCTCAATCTGCTTCCAGAGGTGCTTTTCTCTCGAGGAGCTGGAAGGGTGACTCCCCCAGCACTCATCACCCCTCACGTCCTGGGGCAGGGTCACGTCTACCATGATGAAGGAGTAACAAACCCTGCGCAGTTCGTAGGGAAGAAAGAAGGCAGAACCAGTCTACTGAGTCAGTTAAAGGTCTAGAAGGGGTCTACCCTAAGAGTCTTGGGAAACGTGGAGGGTCCCTAAGCAGGAAGAGCAGTTCCCATAGTGAACTCCAGCTATCAGGAGACGCAGAGAAAAGATCCAGACACCCAGCAGCTAGAAAACACGGGTCTTTATAGGGCCTGTTGGGGAAGGGGAGGGTCTCAGGTGCCCGTCTCCACTTCCACCACTTCCGCCCACGTGCTGAAGCCCAAGTCTTTATGGATGAGCACCAGGCTGGGGGTGGGGCCGGGCTCCTCGGGCACCACAAAGCACTTATCCTGGCTCTCGGAAATGGTGACCTCAAAGATGTCACGGGTGGGGGAGAGGCCTCGCTCGCTGCCCGTGTCCAGCAGCTCTGGCTCGGTCTGCAGGAGCACAACGGCGGGCTCGGAAGCAGCAGGAGGCGCTCGGGGTGGGCTGCAGGGTGCCTCGGGCTGGTGACTGGGCTGGTGACTGAGCTGGTGCCGCTTGAGGCTCTGGGGGAGGGTGTAACCCATGCCACAGGTGGGGCAGCGGTAGGGCTTGTCCGCCAGGTGGGATTTGAGGTGGCGCCTCAGCTTGGTGGCCAGGGTGTAAGCTCGGTCACACTGCGGGCACGGGAAGGGCCTCTCCCCCGAGTGCAGGCGCTCATGCGCACGCAGGGTGTGTGGGTCTCGGAGGGCCTTCCCGCACACGGGGCACAGGTGGGCCTCCCCGGTGTGGGAGATGAGATGGCGCCGCAGTTCAGGCAGCTGGGGGAAGGCGTCGCCACAGTGCGGGCAGCGGTAAGGGCGCTCCCCCGTGTGTAGCCGCAAATGCCCACGCAGGTTGCCCCGCTGGCGGAAGGCCCGGCCGCAGTGTGGGCACAGGAAGGGCTTCTCCCCGGTGTGGAGGCGCATGTGGTTCCTCAGGGAGCCCTGGGTGGCCAACAGCCGTCCGCACACGGGACACGGGCATGCGGCGGGGGCAGCTGGCACCTGGTGGGTCTTGCGATGCAGTCGCAGGGAAGGCCGGCGGGCGAAGGCCTTGCCACACTGGTCACAAGCAAAGGGCCGAGCACCAGAATGTACCACCTGGTGCTCTCTGAGGTCCCGCCGGGTGCCGTAGGCCTTGTCACACTGCGAGCAGGGGAAGGGCCGCACCCCCCGGTGGCCCAGCATGTGGGCTTTGAAGCTCTCCTCTGAGCTGTAGCTCTTGCCACACTCGGTGCAAAGGAAGGGTTTGTGGCCCGTGTGCACAAAGGCGTGCTTCTTCAGGTGGCACAGCTGGAGGAATGCCTTGCCACACTCCCCACACTGGTACCGTCGCCCCTGTTTCGGGGAACCTCCTGTCGAGTGAGGATGGCTCCGCAGAGGTGCAGGGGACCCGGGGTTCTGGTGCTCTCCAGCCTGCGGGGCCCCACGCTCTGAGGCTTCTGCTCTGCGGGCGCACGGATCCCTGCGGCCACGTTCCTTCCTGGTCAGATAAGAATGCAGCTGGGTGCCCCTGGCAGAGGCAGAGGCGCTGGCCTCACTGCTCTCTGGGCCCTGGCGGGTGGCAGAGCTGGTCCGAGGGTCAGGAGGCATCTGTGCCTGCGGTAGGTCCTCCGTGTTCAGGATGCCATCCTGGGGCAACGCGAGAAATGGTTGGCTCCCGTTCAAGAGTTGGTCCTGGGTTTGGGCCTTATGTTCAGGGCTCACCGTGCTGTCCTCTTGGATGCCGGGGGAAGACTGGTGACCGGAATCTGCAAGGCAAGAGCAGCTGCCAGGGTTAGTAGAGCTTATAGCAAGTGGTGACGCGGTGTCACCAGGAAACGACAGGAATGCAGCTTCCCCTACTCAGCTGAACTTCCATGGCAGCAATGACACCAATCACTGAGCCACACCCTCCTTTTATCTTCCTGTCCAGTCTCAGGTGCCTGCTGGGGAGGCATCCGGGGAACCACGCACCCCAGACTGCTGAACATCCCAGAGTTCCTTTGTTCTCTCTCTGGAGACACATACTTAGGATGAGTTGAGACCATTTTCTCACCTTAGCTCAGCTGTAACATAAAGGAACTACCATTCCCATTCCAGAGAAAAGAAACAAAAGAAACTGGAAACCTTGAACAGTTTACTTTTTATCAATATGACACACCGAATCTGGTGTCCTAGTCCAGGAAACTGACAGTAAAAGTTACAAATAAGTATCGTTTGTTCATTCCACGGAAAAGAGCTACAACTTCAATAAAAAAGTATCAAATGGCGGTTTATATGCCAACTCTGAAAATTCTAGCCTTGTTGCCTCCACCAAATCGGAACTGTTCTGTCATGATCCTTACTCAATCTCATCATACTCTGCTCCCCAAAGCCCCACTGAAAGATCCGCAAGATTTCCAGTAATATCCAGGTCTGGCCTTTCTCCTTCAGACTAGTCCTTAACAGGACTCTAGTTTTCTCCCTTGTCAACTCTGGGAAGCCAGCACTTATTGCTACACACTTGAGCAAGCTTCTGCTGCATCCTCCCCAGGAGAGGCTACTTCCTGCTGCACGGCGGGCTCCACGTCTGTCACCACAGCCAGGGCTGCCTTTCCCGCTGACAGGGGTTGGGTGGAGCTCAGACCATCAGAGGGAGGCCTGGGCCACAGGAACAACTCAAAGCCTGGGAGCACAACCCGGCACACTTGCAGGTGGAGTCTCTTGCGGATCCACACAGGGGTCACGTTTCCTTCGACCTCCAGCTTGCCCCGCTGTACCAAACTGCAAAGAAAGCAGGAGCTAGCTCAGAAGATCCTCTTCAAGCGGCCCTCCCTGAAAGACCCAGCTGCTGGGCTGTCCTCATGGACACCATGCTTTGGGAACTGCAAAAAATCACTGGAGGGGGAATTACACTCCCCTTCCGGTTCCATCCCCAGTCACAACAGAGAGCCTCAAAGGAGCATCTTCTCTCAGTACTCTCCTGCAACTTACCTGGTCCAGCCTGAAATCCTCTCACAAGCACACACGTCTCCCCAAGGGACGAGTGACACGTCCTGAAATAAACCAATAAAAGTCCTTCCCCCATGTGTTTGAGGGGGTCAGAATGGGGGGAAAAAAACAAACACATGGAACCTATCTTAAGATGGCTCTAAGATGAAGCCCCAGGAGGATGAATGATTCCTGGTTTTGCTTCTAGATGACTGAGGCGTTTGACTTCATCTAGGAAAGATCAAAGTTCCCTCACTTCCCCCCAAGGAGCTGGAGAATTACTAAACCAAATATATTACTGTCTTCCAGTAAGTGCTAATAAGTTTGTAAGAGGAACATCAGTTTTGTTTTGGTTTTTTTAGTCCTCATTAGGCAATGAAACCCTTTATCAATTTCATCAAATAATCCTGGAGAATTAAAGTCATTTAACAACGCGAGTCATTAAAAGAGGCATACTATACAAGTAGCTAGGGGTCGGGCCTGGGATTTGATCTGTAGTGTTGTTTTGGGCAGAAGAAGCACTTTATTGTTTATTTAGTGCTCATATGGTTGTTTCCCCACCCTGGGCCCAGGTCTTGAACCCAGGACCTTGGGATGTATATGGGACTACTCCCAGGGTGTACTCGACCTATAGTTGTGGTTGTTTGTTTGTTTTTTAATTCCGAAAATCCTTGGTCTTGACCTTTGTCACAGAAGACACTATGCTAGTCCAACTTTTAACTTTTTGCACCTCGATTCCTCAACTACTGCCAGTGAGGAGGAGACAGTTTTGGAGAGAAGGGAGAAAATCATCTCCTAGCTCTGGAAAAACACAACTGCTGCTAAGAAACGGAAGAGGGGCCCAAAAATGGCTGAACTACTTCCAAATTTTCAGTCACGGAGAGGAGACGTCCTATCAATACCTCCTCTTGCCGCGATTTCGCTCCCTCGGCCTTCGGCTCGGAGGCAGACTCCTCTTCCAGGGGCCCCCAAAGCATTCCTGGCTGCAGCGGCTCCCCGACACACCAGACCCCCCAACGCCGTTCCCCGGCGAGCGAGGGGCCGACAGCCAAGCCCCGGGGGAGGCTTTTTAGGGCGAGGGCGGCCCGGGCCGGCCCGGGCGGGTAGTCTTTGAGGGCCTGAGCACAGTCTTCTCCAGCAGGGCTCCATCCTGAGTCCGGGCCCAGGAGCGGCTCCGGGGCTGCAGGGAGATACAATCTCAGTGAGTGGGAGACTCAAGAGGTCGCAGGACCCGGGAAGGTGCGGAAGGAAACCGCAGGTCCAGCCAGACCTCAGGGGTCTGAGGGATCTCATCTGTAAGGGTCCGAAGAGGTCCCGGAGGAGGATCTCAGACTCAAGAGGAAAAGGGTGGGTGAAGAGAGAGTTGACCAGAGAACGTCTGCTCTCTCTAGAACAGGGCCGAGGGTAGGAGACACCGCAGACCACTCACCAAGCTGCACTCTCTCCCGCTCCAAATACAGCTCCTCCATCCCGGGTTAGAAAGCCTCCCTCCGCCGGAGGTGAGCATCGCCTTCTCAGCTCCCCCCAGAAACAGTCATTGACGTTCAAATTTATTCTTTGGTAAGAATCCTAAAAGTCAGACCTCACTGGCGCACAAGACCTGGAATTTGGAAGTACTGGTGAAGCAAAACTCGGTCTGAGAACAATAAGGACCTAGGATTCTGGAAGCCCAGCAGTGATTCGAGCGTCTGGGCAAGCGGAACTAATTGTTCCAGCCACGTCCTTTTGGGGAGGGACAAATCGGACAATTATTCAGGCTCGCTCGTTAGGCGGACGCCGGCAGGAGTGGGCGTGGCTCCTGGGAAGGCCATGTTGGGCCCTGGCGGCAGGCCGGAAGTGTGTTGAAGGTGTGGCGGAAGTGGTTACGGAATGAGGCGCCTGGGAGGGGGTGGTTGCCGTTCTACAGCGGAGCCGGATGTTAGCCGAGCTTTGACAGGCGTGGCAGAAGGAGCAGAGTCCGACCGCGGTGAGCTTCGGCGCGCAGTCTCCCTGGGTGGTGGTGGTGGTGGTGGTGGTGGAAGAGAAGGGGTTGGTCGGGTCATCGAAAGGGATGGGGTCTGAGTGGGGAAGACACGGAGCAGATCCGCGGAAGGGATGAGGCCTGGGCATCTGGCTTCGCTGCGGGGTTTCTGCCTTTTCCCTGGCTCGCAGTGAGAGGACTTCGCCTACGTTGCAGCCTTTCTCCTGTCCTCCCCCGGAGCAGAATCCAGGTCAGACTCCGTCATCGAGCAGGCCCTTGGGAAAGGAAATCTGTTCAGTTCGATTTGGTGAAGCTCTAAGAACCAGAAATTTGGGAGAAGTGTTTCACTCTGCCACTTATGAGGCCACGCCTTCGTCTGTATTTCTTAATCTGTGAAATGAGATAATTACAGCCCATCAGGGTTTGGTAAACCATGAAACTCTGCAGATGTGAGTGTAGTCGAAAGTTGTGTTGTTTTGTGGCATTTACGTTCTGCAATTCTGGAGCCCTAGCTAGGAGGGCGATCCGAATGCCGGAAAATACCATTTCAGGTTGTTTTCTGTTCTTCTTGGACGAATTTAGATGAGGGGCTTTACTTTGCCCCTTTGTAGCATTTCTGTGAATCTCGAGAATTGCATGGATGACAGTCACTTAGAGAAATGTTGAGGGATTGACCTGCACCAAGAAACCACCTTAGAACACATATGGCTTAAAATTTCTACTTTGCTGTAAGTCATACATAATGAGTTTGCTTGTTTTCTCTGATCCTCACTTTCCTGGAACCGTAAAATGGGCTGACCAGTGCATGTCTCATTTGTGCTGTTGTGAAGTTAAGCAATAATTTGTGACCCTCAACACATGTTCAGTCCCTTCTCCGTGTAGGAGATGAATTAATTCATTCCTTCATTCAACAAATGACATGAACATCTATGTGCTGAATAGGTTAGGGATTCTTTTTCGTTCATTTATTTTTTAAGGAAACATGCTGGTGGGAATTAAGGTGATCGGGTAGAAAGAGAGAGGAGGAACAAGCACTTTTATTTTTATTTTAGTTGTTCATCTTGGTCATTCCCCACCCCACCCCAACCCCTCCACTGGGATGGGAAAGGAGTCCCTGGGATGTATGTGGACTGCGCTTGGCTAGAGGTGGTGGACTTAATCACTATTCCACCATGGCATAACTGATTAGGAATTCTTAAACAGGGATTCTCAGAGGGGCTGTGAACCCCTTAAAATTGCATGTGAGATTGTATGCATGTGCTGATTTTTCTTCAAGAAAAAGTCCACACATTTCATTAACATTTCAGAGAGGTTCAGGACTTCCCAAAGTCAAAATCTCTGCCTAAAGCAATTTTCAAAGACTTTGGTGAAGGTAGATGTTTTACCTACTCAAAAGGGAAAGGGCAATCTGAGTAAGGAGTATTTTGCCAAGTGGACAGCACTTGTTGGTGCCTGGAGTCCTAGGCAGCCGGGATACTTCATGTCCCCTACTTCCTGGTAGAATTTCCCCGCACTAGTGTCTGCCTTTCACTGATTGGAAGCTAAACCTTTGGGCTCATGAGGGCACCAGCTGTGGTTAGGAGGATGGTGTGCGAGGCTAATTTGACTAGAAGGAAGCAACAGCTGTGATTAATTATCCAGGAAAGGAGGTTATTGGATGGAGAGAGGTTGCTTCTGGAAGAACTGACTAGTGGAAAAGAGGTGCCATTCAGTTCAGCTCCTTTTTTGTTTGTTTTTTAAAGGGAAGATATAGGTAGAAATGAAGGTGAGCCGGCAAACAGGAAGGAAGGAAGAGAGAAGAGGAGGAGGAGCTTTATTTATTTTTTTCATTTAGTTGTTCACATTCGTTGTTCACCCTGGTCCTGGGTCCTGAACCCTGGACCTTGGGATGTATGTGGGACTGCTCCCAGGTGTACTAGACCACTAGGCCACCAGGGCGCACCCTCAGCTACTTTTTAAAGGGTATCCCTCTCCCTCACCCATCCTTTGGCTGCCAGCTGCTCCGAATCCTGTTGTTTGCTTTAGCACAAGTGTTTTAGAACAGGAAGAATTATATTTCTGGGAGGAGTTCTTGCTTCTATAAAAGAGGAAATTTGTGCTCAGTTAAGAAAAGAACTTGCTCAGCATCTTTCTACTCATTGGTGCAGGCAGAACTCTAATCCAGTTCTCCTTTACCTCATTCCATGTCTTTTTCTTGCATCACGCACCCTGTGTGCAGAAAGACTTCTCAGCCTTACTGTGTCAGGGCTGAAGGGGCCCTAGGTCCCCGGGCAGTGATAGAACAGAAGGGAGGGAGACAATAAGGCTCCTGCTTGGAGGGGGTTACTTTGCATTGAATTCTGTTCCTGTTACTAGGTGGCTGGGGACCCCTTTGGAGGCGCCCACACAACCTCCTGGTTGAATGGGGGAGGGAGCCTATGGACAAGTCTGGTGGGTTCCTCACGACTGAGGGTTGGCTGCACAGGGGGTGGGGGTGGGGGTGGGGTGGAAGGGGAGTGGGGAGCCAGGGTGATAGGCTGTCTCTGAGAGAAGTAGAAGTAGATTCGGCCATCTTTCTCTGTGTTGGTGGGAAGCAGGGGTAATGAATAAAGATCACAGATAAGGCCAGAGGAGAGGAAGAGGAAGAAGGTTGTGGGTTATTTACTTATTTTATTTGTTCACTCTGACTGCTTGACGTTGGCTCAGGAGCTTAAAACAGTCTTTGCCACTGGGAACAGGGTGGTTGCTAGCTGTTGCTAGGCACAAGGAGCCAGTTTACCAGCTAGAGGCTGTGACCTGTGCAGGAGGTGTCATGTCACCTCCTAACCCAGAGACGTTTAGGGTCTGGATTTGGCTGACACCTCTCACCGGTTTCTCCACTCTGCCTGGGTCTTGTCTGCACTTCTTATCGGCCCTGCCAATTCTCTGACCATATATGTCAGTTTTGGGGCTCCAGGAATGCAGCAGCCTTCCAGCGGCCTCTTCTCTGGGCTTTCAGGGAGTGGGTTGAAACTCCTCTCTCATTCGCACCGTGAGCTTGTGATGGGACAGGGCTCTGCTCCTACGGAGTGCTGCCTGGGGCACACAGTCACATCCTTGAGGCCAGGCCTCAGACCAGAGCAAAACCAGGCCCAGAGCCACTCCTGTCCCCACCTTTCCACCTTCTAGATCTTGGCACTCTGGATGTCAGGGCTCCCTTTTTCTGTCCCCTTCAACCCTTAGGTTCTCTGTTGACCTTTCCTCCCTTGAAACTAGTTCTCCACAGATTAGCATGGATTTGGGAGGGTAGATTATCTACAGTGACCAGCAGGCAGATTCCTTCCCTGGCTCCTGCTCTTGCAACACACCCTGCTGGGCCCCATGGCTTTTGTTTTGATTTTTGTTTTTTAAAGACCGGAAAGAAGGGAAAGGTGGAAGAAGCCTCCCCCCCCCCTCCCCCCCCAGGAAAGGTACAGAAAGGAATGAAGGTGAGCTGATAGGCAGGAAGGTAAGCGGCAGGCAGGCAGGCAGGCAGGCAGGAAGAGAGAGGAGGAAGAAGCATTTTATTTAATTGTTTATTTCAGTTGTTCTCCCTGGGACACCAGCTTGGGACCTTGGACTGTATGTGGACTGCCCCCTACTGCTACTCCACAGGGCACACCAGGCAGTGACCTTTTGTCTGGGACCCTGTGGTCTCTGATCTCCCTCTCCTTCAGGGGCAGAGTAGGCAGGGCCACAGTGGGCCTGTGATCTGACCCCTGAGGAGAGGGCTGGACCTCCACCCTCTGTAGCCAGGACTGCGTACTGGACCTGCTAGGCGGTGGGCAGCAAGGCCTGGCACCGCGCCTCACTATCCAGCTGGAGGACCCGAGAGCAGGCGCTGAGCTGTGCCATCCTCTGCCCCAGCTGCCTTTTCTGGCCACATGCCAGAAAACTGGCGCCCGAAGAACTAGAGCTACGTGGAGCTCTTGACATGGATGAGGGTTGAAGAACAGGGTCCAGGCAGCTTGGGGGAGGAAAGATGGGGGCAGGAGGACTTGTTAGAGAAGCTGAGGTGAAGAGAGGATGTTTCTGACCAGCCCCCTGTGCCCCTTCTTGGATTCTTCAAGGTGAGGCTGTGTGGGACAGGTTTGGCCATGGATCCCCTCTCAGAGCTGCAGGATGACCTGACCTTGGATGACACCAGCCAGGCTCTGAACCAGCTGAAGCTAGCCTCTCTAGATGAGAAGAACTGGCCCTCGGATGAAATGCCCGACTTCCCCAAGTCAGGTGGGCACTACCAGGTCTTGGGCATCTTAAAGGGAGACCCCCTTCTTGCTGAAGGGGCACCCAGCGGAGCAGGGTGGGGTCAAGCAGAGCGCCTCCCAGATGGGGCTGGGAGCAGAGGTCTCGCTGCGGGGAGGGTCACAGAGCACAAGTCTCAGGCAGTCACCGTGCTGGTCCCTGCAATTTCCCCTGTCTTTGCTCTCTTCTTCAGATGATTCTAAAAGCAGCTCCCCGGAACCTGTCACACACCTGAAGTGGGATGACCCTTACTATGACATCGCTCGGCACCAGATTGTGGAAGTCGCAGGTGAGCACGCTTGGAATTGCACTGTTCTTATGGTCTGCACTGCTGGTTAAGGAAGCGGCACCTTGTGCCGAGGGACTGAGCAAGGGACCGGGCCGACTCAGGTCACCTGGGGCTCCTGAGTGTATGTACCAGTCTTGAAAACCAGACTTGACTGTGATGGCCATGTGGTGTGTTCTGATCTATGACACCACTTGTTTCCATTTACTGATGGCATGTGGGAGGCAGCGTGGCCTAGTCACTTTGAAAGTCCTGGGTTTAACTTCCAGCTCTGCTCTCTGAACTTATTTCCTCCTCTCAGGGTTGCTGAGAGGGTTCGAAGAGTGAGGGAATGACAGGGCTGAGCCCAGAGCCGGAACATAGTAGCCCCTGACCGCCCTTCCTTTTGCCCTGGTGTCACTTTTCCACCCCACCCGTTACTGGGGAGCAGGGAAGTACTGGTCTCTCCTGAGAAACCCTGCCTCCAAGGAAGTATGGAATGGCATCACCTTCCGGAAGTTAGGGACCGGGTGATGCCTGGTGTTGCCCTACTGTGAACAGGTATGGGGCTTCAGTGTGTTCCTACCCTCCCCTTCATCCTGCAGGCCCCAGAAGCTCCAGGAGCAGGGCGGGCAGCAGGAATGTCCACCTGATTTCTGTCCTTGGGCTGCTGCCCCTCTCAGCAGAAGAAAGTGGAATCATAGGCTCCTTTGTTGCCTGGTGGTTGCCTGGGGCCTGCAGCTGAGGCTTTGGGAGGGGCCAGGTACCCCAGGGTGGTGGTGGCTAAGGGACCTGGAGGCGTTTGCAACAGGGAAGTGACTGGGACCTGTCTCCTGAGCCCTGGGCTCTGAGAGGGATGGGCAGCTGAGAGAGTTGCCCCCAGTATGAAAGGGGAGCCCCGTGCTCCTGGAGCCTGGCTGACCTGGGCTGGGGCGTTGGCTGAGGTCTTGCTCTCTCCTACAGAAGCAGGGCTGAGTGCTCTCCCAGCTTGGTCCTGGCCCGAGCACAGAAGCTCACCTGGAAGTTCTCTCCCTCACTTCCTTCTCTCCTCACCCCACAGATGGGCCTGATCAGGGCCTGAGGGGTGTCTGATGGGAAGGAGTTTCCATCTGGACATCCTCCTTGCCTGTGTGGCCAAGTCACAAGGCAGAGTAGGAGAGGCTGTCCCCTACTCCCAAGGGGAACCCCTCTTTTGCCAGCAAACATCTGTTTGTTTCCCCAGGTGTGATGAGCCTGAGGGGACCCAACCAGATGGGTGGTGTGTTCCTGGCTGTTTGTACTTGGCCTGCTGGGCTTTGGCCACTGAATCTGGAAGGGCTTTTGGTGGAGACCCGGTGGGGCTTAATTGTGCCCCACTCCTGGGAGCTGGGAACAGGGAAGGATTTATGGGAGGTTTGACAGGGTGGGAACTGTGTGGGGACACCTCCAAAGCTCCAAGGGAAAGGACCTGCAGGGAATGAAGGGGCCCTGTCCAGGGGTCTGGGGCTGGCCTGGCCTGTGTGTAGCTCAGGACTCCTGGTGGGGGTGGGGGCCGGATGGGGGGTGTGTATGTGCCCCCTTGTGTGTGACTGACTGCTGAAGGTGTTTGGATTGGCACTGTCATAGTGACACTCTTGATGAGACCATGGTGACCCTATGGGAGTACACCTTCCTGTCATTTGAACCAGAGAAAGAGCCCATGTTGGAAGGGACGATGGGTCTAGTCTGAACTCCTGTGCAGCCTCATTCTTGCTAATGGTGACTGTCCTGCTGCAAGGTCACTTTTGACCCAGTCGAGGTAGGTTCTCTCCAGTGGTATTTAACAGTTGGCCCCCCAGAAAGAGAAAACAAAGGCTGCTATGTGTAGATTAGCAAATTCTGCCACAGCAGGTTTCAGACTGCCAGCATGATGTCCCTGGGTTGCAGTATTCCCCTAGGTAACATTTACCAAATGCCTGAGCCGGTCCCAGCTTGGTCCCAGCCCCCACCCCATCTCCTCGGCCTTGGCTGCAGGCTGTGGGCGAGGCTGGCGGTTCCCAGAGAGCCTGCCCCTGGGAGCTGTTGCTGATTAACACCCGGCCACCCTGGGAGCGTTCCTGATCGGTATCTGGGGAACGCAGCAGCTTCATTCGCAGGTGGCTGGTCTCTGGTTTCCACTGTGCTTTCCACTAATGCTGTGCCGCCTCTCCCCGAGAGACACCAGTTTCCTCTCGCCCTCCAGTTTCCAGAGCAGAAGTCTGTTCTCTTCCGTGATCAGGAACAGCGTTCTGGGCCTTTTCACACCACTGCTTCTTGTAGCAGCAGTCACTTTGTCTGCTGGCAAAGGCCTGAGCCACCCATGGGCCTAGGCATTGGACCTCCTCTCAGGAGAGGGGAGGGCAGGGCCAGCCCCTGGGATTGCCCTTATCTCATTCCTGAGTCTTGCCATGCAGCAGGCTCAGCATGCATTTATGAGCACGCCTCTGGAACAAGCCCCAGCAGGGAGGATCCTGTGAGGAAAAACACACTCCCTCTGAGGCGCCTACAGCACAGTGAAGTGGTTCTTAAAACTCGTCAGTCTTCTTTAAGAGTATGAGAGGTATGGCCCTTTTCCCTTAAAAAAACAGTATGCATGTGCTTGTAATATTTTTCATATGACCTCATGGCATCGGTGGATCTTCTGGAGCCCAGTGGTGGAGCCCTGGTTAAAAACCCAGACGTCCTCTTTTAAGGGGCTGTGGTCAGCTGAGACACGGACCTAGGCCCTGGCCCCTCCCTCTGGTTGCCTATGTCATCAGTTACAGCTCTTTTATTCCAGAGCCCTGTGAGCTCACATTTTGTCCTAAGTCCTCAAATCTGCCAGCCCATGAGGGCTGCTTTACTATTGGGGGACAGGGGTGGGAGGACTCTTTTGGAATCCCCCATGCTCCTTTTGACATTTTCCTGTATATCCTGAGCATTTCTTCTGCTTCGAGGTGCAGGCACCCCCACAGGCTCATGGTAGGTGGCCCAGGGGTTTCTGAAGCTCCAGATTGGACATGGGGCTGGGCTGGGCAGCCTAACGCTTTGTCTGTCCCCTACCAGCCTGCTCTTTCTCCAGAGCCAGTTGATGGATCCGAGCAGTCTCGAGAGTCACCCACACTGGGCTGGGAGGAACCTGGGACCTCGGGGTCCAGGCAAGGGAATGAAAGAAAGCAAGTGGCATCTGGTCCTTCAAAATAGACCTGTCGCTGGAGGGAGGGGCACCTCTTCCTCAGACAGACTTGCATAGCGAATTCTCTCCCAGACTGCCGGAAACACTCTCTGAAGCCCCTAGATATCGTTGTGAACAGACTCAGAAATAGAGCCGTGCCTCTCATGCAGGGCTGGCCTGTGACTTTGTGCAGGTGATGAGCATGCACTGAATGCCTGCCACATGCTGGGCTCTGCACAAGCACGGGAGACTCAGAGATGGACAGATGCAGTCTTTGAGCTACTCACAGATCATAAAGGGCTGCGAGGAGACAGGCACATAAACAAGGGTACAAGAGAGTCTCAGTATCCTGGCAGGAGTGGACAACGGTCCTTGCTGGGGGCCATGGAAAGGGGCAGTTGCCCTGTCTGGGAAGGAGTAGAAGACAGACTTCTGTGAGGACATTATGCCTGGGATAAGTCGTAGGGATTCAAAGTAGGTTAACCAAGAGGAGGGGAGCAGGTTTGTCTGGAGAAAGTTGTCTGCATGAGAAACAGCAGAGACTCAAGGCGGCCTGTGTGGACAGAGCCGCAGGCGACTGTCGCAGGTGTGCAGAGTGTGGACCTGTAGACACAGCCACTCCAAGGGACGCTACCAGGGCGGGGGCCCAGGGAGTGTATCTGCTATGGGGTTCAGGAAGAAAGGAGGAATGAAGGCAGGAAAGTGGGGGCAGATGTGTTTATTATTCTGCAGGGCGAAACTTTGGGGCACTTTAGGACGGGAGAGCAAACCCTGCCTCTGGACTGGGTGGGCCAGGCCTCAGACCCTCACTCAGGAAATTCTTTGTGGGTCCTGGCTAGGATCTTTCAGGGCCAGCAGAGGCCGGACACTGTTTTGAATGGTGATGGGGACTGGAGGGGCTGATCGAGAGGCTGTGGACTTGGTAGTCAGGCTGCTGGGAGTGAGGCACTAAATCAGGCCACAGCACAAGCCTATGTAGTCAGCAGGGACCGGCTCGCCCTGCCCAGATTCCAGAAGTCTCCTTTAGCCTTTCCACTCGGTCTTGTCCCAGCCTTCAAGAAAAGGGGTCAGAGCCTTGGCCACTTCTTAGGAAAATACTGACTCCTGGGTGAAGTCACTGACCAAGAAATGACTTACTAAGTATGCAAGAGACACTCAGCAAGGGAGTGGGGCCCAGTCCTCACTGACAGCACAGATTCACTGCATTTCAGGCGTTATGTGTCTTTTATTCCTTTCAGAAGCAGTGGGGATTAAGCAAGTGTGGTTTGGTGTCTCTGAAGAGGTGTGAGGGCAGAGATAAAGGGAAAGGCCTTGGGACATCGGAGATGGATGACCGGTCCTTGTCCCCATGGGCTTTGCTCAGTGTCCTGATCTAGACTGATACTGGAAGAGCGTTTCTCCTTGAGGGCCTGTGGCTCTGTCTTGAAGTACCCCCAGCTCCATGACAAAGCAGGATGATCGGACCATCAGATATTGACAGTGGTATGCCTGAGACATTCCACTCTAACGAGAACCTTTCCAAAGCCTTACAAATGCCTCGGAATCCCATGTACTTTAGAATTATTCTTCACCAAACAGAATATGGTTTTTAGAAATATACAGAAGTCAGTCAGAGCCAAGTGTGGTCAACAATTCTAGTAATAAAATCAGAAAGTGTTACCAGTGGTCAAAAATGAGAAATGACTGTTAAGTGATCAAACTGGTTTTCTCAGTGGCCTCAGATTTACTGAGAAGGTTCAAGAAGTTTTCTGTATACACTGCTGGTGGGGAGGGGGAACTTCTGGACTTTTATGACGACAGTTGGACAAGAAAACAGTCACTTTGGTCGACATGCCCTTGTGGCTCAGGCTGCTGAGAAGGTGGCGTGTGGACCACAGACAGCCCAAGGCAAAACACCGAAATGAACAAATAAAGATGGTTTTCCTCTTCCTACCTTCCTTCCTCTCTTTCAAAAGAAAATTGTTTTGGTGATGTCATTTTTTTTTTCAGTGAAAGTGAAATTTACATAACAAAAATTATACATGAAAAGTATACAACTCCAGGTGCGCCCTGGTCGGCTAGTGGTCAGTACGCCTGGGAGCAGTCCTAGGGTCCAGCGTTCAAGACTGGGATCAGGGGGGACAATCAATGTGAACAATAAAATAAAGAGTGCTTCCTCCTTTTCTCATGCTGCCTGCCTGCCTATTCTCCTTCATTCCCACCTGCATCTTTCCTTTAAAAAATAAAGTATACAGTTCAGTATTTAGTACATTCAGTATTTACAAACACCACTATATTGACACCAAAACCAGGCCCATAAGCAGTCTCTCTCCATCCCAGCACCCGGCTGTCACTCATTTGCTTTCTGTTTAGGGATTTACCTATCCTGCATAGCTTGTGTGGAATCATACAAGACATAGCCTTTTGTGTCTGACTTTTTTTCACTTAGTGTAATGTTTTCAAGGTTCATTCATAATGAAGCGCATGTCAGTACTTCCTTTTTATGACTGAACCATGTTCCATTGCATAGCTATGCCATATTTTCTTTATCCTTCCTCCGCTGATGAACATTTGAGTTAATTCCGTCAGTTGTGACTTTAAAAAGTCATGTTTGGCGCACCCTGGTGGCCTAGCAATTTAAACTAGGTGCAGGCCACATATATCCCAAGGTCCCTGGTTCAAGACCCGCGGCTGGGGCATTAGTCAATGATGAACAGCTGAATAAAGTGCTGCCTCCCCCTCTCCCTGCCTACCTGCTTGTCTTCATTCCTGCCTGTACCTTTCCTTTAAAAAAATTAGTCATGTCATTTTTTTATGCCATAGCTCAGTAGCCCTGAGTGCACCCTGCCCCTCTCGCTTCAGGGACATGCCCTTGAGCGCAGAGAGATGCCCAGTGGCACATCTGCATGGACTACACTGGGCCCTGGACTAATGCGACAGTGTCTAGCCCTGGTACCTTTTGGTTCCTCGCCTCTCTGATCTGAGTTCATCTTCCACTCACTGTGCTCCGTCTTTCTCCACACCCAGGAGATGACAAATTTGGGCGGAAGATCATTGTGTTTAGTGCCTGCCGAATGCCCCCGAGCCACCAGCTGGACCACAGCAAGCTCCTGGGGTGAGTACCCATGGGGATGGTGCTGGGCCCTGTGCCCAGAGGCCCGAGTAGCTGATGTCATTTTCCTGACCATGCCGCTTCCCTGGGGTCGCAGGCCCTCTCCCTCAGTGCCTCCCCTCGCCCCCTGGGAGCTGGGTCACATCTGGGGGAGAACACTGGACTGGGAGTCCTGGAAGTTGTGTCCTTGCCAAATGTCTTCATCTTTTTAAGCCTCTTCTCTCTTCACTTTTCAGAGGGGATAATAATAGTCTTCCTGCTGGGTGGGCGATACTGTGCATCAAAGTGCCTGAAAGGCAAGAAGAGACTGTCCAGATGTGAGGGACTGGCTGTTGCAGTGATATGATGCTTCCGATATGCTTGCAGTTGTCCCTCTTTTATTTGAATAATCAGGGTTCTGTCCAAGTTGTGCCCAACTTGGTGCCAGTGACTTCTGTACCCAGCTGAGTACCGTTTGACAAGTACATGTCATGGCTCCGGTTAGTCTACAAGTCTCCTGACCCGAGTCTAATGATGGCGGTTTGCCAGACCCGATTTTGATGGTGTGTGTACCAGTGAGTGCCCGCGAGCCAGCACCGGCCTCGCAGCCCGTGTGGGCCCTCCACGGAGGCAGGCCCCAACCGACTCCCCCTCCTGCCTCAGTGCGTGTAGATGCCTTCTTTCCTGACCAGTTTAAAGCACTCCCTGGGGTGGAAATCCTGCTGGGATCCTGAATGGTTCTGCATGCACAGGGGGTGGGGAAGCATTGGGGATGAGACAGGGGTCTGACCACAGAGGGAGGGCCCACGTGCAGAGTCTGCCTCTCCAGCCGGTGTGAGTTCTTGCTCTCTGGCCTCCTGAACTCTCCTCCTGTCACTCCCCATACAGGCAGGCTGAGCCTTGTCCAGCCTGTCATGTGGCCCAGCCAGGAGCAGGCCAGGGAGCTCTGCCGGAGGGTGACTGATTCACAGGCCCTCACCTCTGACAAGCGGTGGCAGACTCCTGGCCTGAGAGAGAACAGTTTGAGTGGGAAGTCAGAATGGGGGTGGGAAAGCACCCAGGTTTCAGGAGAGAGCTCACTGAGTGAGGCTGCACCCACATGCCAGGGTTTCCTGCGGCTTCGGGAAGCCCTCTTTCATCTCTTTTCCGGTGGTGACTCGTGCCCCTCCCCTGGCCTGGTCACAATCCCTGCGGGGAGCAGGGAGGCGCCTCCATCCTGGGTCAGGTCTGTCCTGCTTTCGGTCAGATCATCTCCGACTCTGCTTTTCCAGCTGTCTGCCCAGGTAGGGGGTGGAGGTGCCGAAAGAGAAAGTGCCTGAAGCTTGGATTTGTTAGACCAATTAAACTGCAGCAATGCCTCTTCAGTTGCATGCGTGGGGACAGGACTTTTCTGAGCCCTGTCAAAATAGGAATTGTGCCCACATCACAGGGTTGTGTGGGCTTTAGGTAAGATAAAATTCATGAAATGCCGTTGTATTGCTTTGTTAAGTATTGCAAATTTCAAGAATTTAGAATAATAAAATTAGCAATAAAAATCCACTGTAAAAAACTGAGTGTCCCATAAATCCACCACCCAGAGCAAAAACCACTGTTCATATTCTAGTGTATTCGCTTCCTAGTCTTTCCTGGAACACACAGAATTCTCTTTGTACTCTTATATATTGTTTCATCTCCTGCGTATTAAACATTCTCCAAGGACATCCTTTAAAAAATATTTTGTCAACTACAATATGTAGAAAGAAATGTGAACAAGTACTACTTGATGGATTTTCAAAGCCAGAACACACCCATGTCACCCACACCCACAAACTTCCCTTTGTTTTTCCCATCACTGCCCCAAAGAGTTGGTACTGCTCAGACTTCTGACTTCACAGATTAGTTCTGTCTGCAGAAACATCCTGTGAGGTATTCTATTTATAGATTGATTTCACCCACTCCGTCTTGTGGAATAGTTTGTGTGCTGCTTTTTTTTTTTTCGTTAGAAAACAGGCCACAGTGAACAGTTTTCTACACAAAATGTCTTCATCTCTGGTTGTGTCTTCAGGAAAAATTTCTGAACCTATTTTTTGTAGGGTCAGAGAGTATGAATACTTTATAGCTTCTGATAAGCATCACTTTATGGCCCTCCAAAAGGTCTCAGCCTTCACCAACGGATGAGCATGTTTTCACTTCCGTTGCCACTATATCGTTGCAAAATGCCATCTTTTTATTTGATGGCTCTTTGGAAGCTGCGCGGTCTCAGTGTCTGTCAGGGATGCATGTTGTTAACGGTGTCAGTTAACAAGGGTCAGGATCCAGCCTTAGACACCTCACGGCCCGCCTGTGCTGGCCCCGCCTGGCACCCACAGACCAGGATTCAGGCTGTGGCCTCTGGGTTAGCTCAGGGAGAAGCAGGGTGCTTAGTCAAGTCCTTGGAGGTTTCCCAGGCCCCGACTCCTTCCCCTGGAATCCCTTAGCATTCCTGTGTGCCAGTCCCCCAGCCTGGGGTGGTCTGGGTGCGGTTGGCCAACTGAATAGAAGGCTTTCCATTGAACTCCTCTCCCTCTTTGGATTTCTGGTTCATTCTCTTCATATTTCTCCACTTCAGATGGGCTCCACACCTGTGTGTGCATCTGTGTTGGGTGGCAGATCCCGTGTTGTGAGCATAGGGAACCTGAGATGTGACTCTCTGGTTCAAGGGAGCTGGGAAGGGGCCCTCCGGCCACCCCAGTTCCCTCTCTTGGGCACAGCCTGTACCTGGAGTTTGGGCATAAGAGGCGGCGCTGGCATGACTGCAGGCTTTCATGACTCTCGTGGCTCAGACAGCTAAGCCGCGGTGCAGGCCATGTAAAACCGATGGACCCGGGTTTGAGACCCGAGGCTGCCAGGGGTAGAAAGAAGATGCAGGCTTTGGAGTTCACCTGCAGGCTCCACCACAAGCTGTGTGACCTTGGAGAAGTGCCCGATCTGTCTGCGTCGTCTTGTCCTCACTTGTAAGAAGGGGATAATATCAAGAATGCAGTGTATGTAAAGTGCTTAACTAACACTAACACCTCGATACTGATAAATCGTGAATATCATTGTCTTTATGTACTTGGGGACAGTTCTTTTTTTCTTGCAGGCCTATGAGGGGCTCCAGTTAATGTCCCGGAGTGTTGACTTCTAGTCAATGCCCCAAACTGGGCACAGTCCACATAATCCCAAGGTCCCGGGTGCACATCCAGTGCCAGCGGGAACAACTGAGATGAACAACTTAAGCAAATAAAATGCTTCCTCTAGTCTTCCTGCTCGCCTGTGTCTGTCACCTTCATTCCCACCTGCACCTTTCCTTTTTGAGAACCAAAGCTGAAAGCTGTGGTTCCTCATTCTCCGCCAGCCCAGCCGCTCCCCGCACCTCCTCTGCAGCACAGAGGACCAGCGCTGCCGCTGCAGTGGACAGTGCAGGGAAGGGCTTCCCGGGAGGTGCCAGAGGCCGTGGGTTCCGGGGGCACCGGCGCCGCACTGTGCACAGGGCCGGACCTTTTCTCCTGAAGGTACCTGAAGCACACACTGGACCAGTATGTGGAGAGTGACTACACGCTGCTGTACCTGCACCACGGCCTGACCAGCGACAACAAGCCCTCCCTCAGCTGGCTCCGGGATGCCTACCGCGAGTTTGACCGCAAGTAAGTGCCGGGGCTTGGGGGCAGGTGACCTGGGAATCCCCGTCTCTGCCAGTGTCTGGGCAGCCCTCCACATGGGCAAGGGCTGAGTGTGCCGGGGGAGAGAGGTGCCACTGGGATTGAGGAAGGAAGGCTCACAAGGAATCGGAGGTCCGAGTGGCCTGGGCTTTAGTCCCAGTTTATTTTCTCACTCTGTCCTTTCCTGTTACTGACCTCTCTGAGCCTCCATCTCCTAATCTGTAAAACGGGGCAGCAGTGGCCCTCCCCTCACAGTTGGCCACAAATAGTCAAATCAGAACATGTGCTTAGACCCTCGCCTGGGTCTCCCCCGCCCCGCCCCGCCTGCCCACCGAGTCCCGTCTGCTCCACAGGTACAAGAAGAACATCAAGGCCCTGTACATCGTGCACCCCACCATGTTCATCAAGACCCTGCTCATCCTCTTTAAGCCCATCATCAGGTGAGGGGGGGAGGGCAAGCCGTGCTCCCCAGGTCTCCCTTGAACTCTGAGGCCAATCCGGAGGAGGCCATGTAAGCTGGGGACAGGCTGGTTGGGCCAGGCCTGTCTGACGTGGGCAGGCTGCCGAGGGCAAAGTGGAGGCCTGCCAGAGCAGCCCCACCCCCAGACCCATGCCCCTTTCCTCTACCACAGCTTCAAATTCGGGCAGAAGATCTTCTATGTGAATTATCTGAGTGAGCTGAGTGAGCATGTGAAGCTGGAGCAGCTGGGGATCCCTCGCCAAGTGCTCAAGTGAGGCCGAGTGGGCGCTGTGTGCCTACCGACATGTAGACATACGTGTCTTATCTGAGGGGGTGGGGTGGGGAGGCGGGCCCAGAGGGAGGAAGCCAGAGAACCCAGGGTAAGCAGTAGAAAAAAACGAATGTAATGATCAAGAGACACATGTAGAGTCAGACAGCGAAGTTCAGATCCCATTTCTATAGCTTAAAAGCTATGTGACTGTGTCTCATTAAAATCTACTTTCTTGATGCACCTGGTGGCTCAGGCGTTAAGTCTGCATCTCCAGTGTAGTCCATGCAAAGCCCAAGGACCTGAGTGCTCAACTCTGGCCAGGGGAACAACCAGAATGAATAATTCAAGAAGTCTTTAAAGATGCTTCTCCCTCTCCCTTCCTTCCCGCCTACTTGCCTTCTTTCCCCGCCAGTTGCCTTCCTCTTTTTTCTCATGTGGGAAGCTGGGTCGTTGTGGGGTTTGAATGAAGCAACCTAAGTGCATGACAAAGGTTGCTGTAGCAACTATGGAGCCAGGTAGAGGGCCTGACTCTTCCCTCCGCCCCCAGGTATGACGACTTCCTAAAATCCACACAGAAGAGCCCTGCCACGGCCCCCAAGCCCATGCCTCCACGGCCCCCTCTGCCCAACCAGCAATTTGGGGTCGCACTGCAGCAGTGAGTATGGAAAGCTGGGCAGACCGGGCACCTGGCTGTGGGGAAGGTGCAGACCCTCTCACTGCCTTGTTCCCACAGCCTCCAGGAGAAGAACCCAGATCAGGAAGCCATTCCCCTCGTGCTCCGGGAGACTGTCACCTACCTACAGGCCCATGGTGAGTGCCAGGGCCCGGTGCCACCTGCCTCCAGGACCGGCCCCTTCCCCTTTGGCCCCACCCCAGTGCCCCCAGGAAACTGCTGGCAGATGCGAGGTCCCACGTGCACAACACCCACACAGACCCTGACTGGAGCCCCAAGACAGAAGGGCGGGGGGGTCTACACAGCCCAGGCTCTGGGACTCACCAGGCCCTCCTGTGACCCAGCTCTCACCACCGAGGGCATTTTCCGGAGGTCGGCCAACACTCAAGTTGTCCGGGAAGTGCAGCAGAGGTACAACATGGGTGAGTGGTCCCGGGGGTGCCCACCGGGCCAGGTCGGCCCTCCCCTGGGTGGGGAGCATGGTGCAACTCAGGGATTCTCTGCCTTCTGGCCTGTCAGCAGGGGCCCAGGTTCTGCTCTTGGGGGCCTGCGGGATTTTCACATGGGTCCCCCGCAGCCTGACTGCCCCAGCCTGCTGCCTCCTCGGTCCCTGATGCTGGGTTCAGATTCGTCGGGAAGCGAAGAGTAACTGCACTGTGTGCTCAGGGGCCCCGCTCCACCCAGCTGACCTGAACCCGTGGCCTCTTGTCACAGAAGCAGAGGGGAAGAAGGCAGGAGCCAGAGAGGGCTCCCTGAGTTGGGGCTGTGGCTGAGGGAGGAGTGAGAAGTCGGGGCATTGCTGCTGGTCTCGGGCTGGGCCCAGCGCCCCCTCCTGCCCCTTCCCCAGGGCTGCCTGTGGACTTTGATCAGTACAGTGAGTTCCACCTGCCAGCGGTCATCCTCAAGACCTTTCTCCGGGAGCTCCCTGAGCCCCTGCTTACCTTCGACCTCTACCCCCACGTGGTGGGCTTCCTCAGTGAGTGCCCCCCTCCTGTTGTCTGTTTGACCTGAAGCAGGCTGGCTGTCCTCCAGGGGAGTCTGGTGGGGCGTCCTCTTTGCCTGTGTCGGGGCTACCTGAACCAGCTCGGCCCAGACCCTGCAACCTGGGCCCCCTTCCTCACAGACATTGAGGAGAGCCAGAGAGTGGAGGCGACCCAGCAGGTCCTCCGGACGCTGCCGGAGGTGAACTACCAGGTGCTTTGCTTCCTGACTGCCTTCCTGGTGCAGGTGAGACCTGGCGACAGCCTCTGCTGCTCACCTGTGGGGGGCAGAGGGGTGGGAGGAGCTGGTGCTCTGGCTGCTCCTGTGTGGTTTGGGCCATGGAGGCAGGTCCTGGGGCTTCCTGCTGCAGCTCCTGATTTGCTCCACAGATTTCTGCCCACAGTGACCAGAACAAGATGACCAACACTAACTTGGCTGTTGTCTTTGGCCCTAATCTGCTGTGGGCCAAGGATGCAGCCATCACCCTCAAGGCCATTAACCCCATCAACACCTTCACCAAGTTCCTCCTGGACCATCAAGGGGAATTGTTCCTTCGTTCTGACTCCCAGGGACTCTGAGCCCAGCCCCTGACCTCCCAGCCCCCTTCTCTTGACCCTAGTTTGGACTTTCCTCCTGGCTTCAGCCTTACAGGAGCCTGGGGCTCCTACCCAGGAAGGGACCACGAGAGCCCTGGGAGATAGAAGCTGGAGCCAGCCCACCGGCAGCTCCTCCTTGTGTCAGCCACCTGTCCAGCCCTGGAGGCCTTGCTGTCACCACAAGACATTTTCTCCGCCTTATACTTCTCACTGCCTCCTTGGATCCCCGGCTCCTGCTGGGCTCTGCTGGCCTGGGCTCTTCCAGCCGGAGAAGGACTGGCCCCAGCAACCCCTTTCCTGCTTTCTGCTGCCTCTTTCCCTGGTAACTGCAGATGTCAAAGTCACTGCCAGCTGGGCTGCTGGCTGGGGCTGGTCCTCCCCTTCCTGACTGCAGGGGGATGAAAGGCTGGGCTGGGCTTGGGCCTGGGCCAGCCCTGCTGAGGCTCCTCCCTGTCTGGGAAAAGGCCTGGATCCTATAAGCCCCCATTCTTGTCCTCTGCTCTCATGGCTCAGCCTTAGGGATTTCTGCAGCTAGGGAATGACGAGGCCAAGTCAGCTTCCTGTTTCTGCCTCTTCCAGCACACTCTAGGGCAGCCTTTCCCAAGTGGTACTGCCCCTAGGGTGTCTGAACCCCCAGGGTCTGCCAGGGACTCTGTTTGGATGACGGGACTTAATCCCAACATCCATCTGAAATACACACTCCACTCCCACAGTCCTTTCTTGTGGTCAGATTAGTGACAAGCAGTCCAGCGCCCCAGTCCCATGGCTTGCCTCCTTTCCCACCTGGTCACATCCTCAGCCTAAGCCCTTGTGGACGTGTCTGTGCTGAAGTCACAGTGCCTGCTCTAGTCAGAGGTGCGTAGTGCCTCAAGATCTGTGGTGACTCCTTCCAGCCGGGACTCCTGGAGGGGCTGGGAAGAGACTTTGCTAATTAGATTGGCCCCTGCCAGGTAAGTTCTAGCACCTCCCCTTCGAGCCGATGATTAGATCCTCGGTCGCTGTGTCCCTTAGAAACCACTCCTTTGGGAACCCCCTTCTGTAGTCTTGTGTCCTGGCAGCAGGAAGTACCTGCACAGTGGCTCTGCCCCCACAGCGCCTTGGCCAGTCTTTGTGGTGGGGGTCTTCTCTGCCCAGCCCAGCCTGGTCGGCGGGCTGGGTGGTGACCTCACTGGGCTCTCTCCCCAGGACACTGGAGTGGCTACGGGTCGTCCTTCTGCGTCCCTAGCCCAGAAAGCCTCTGCTTTCTGCCCTGTGTACTGCGGAGCCTCGTGGATCTTAAGTGTTCGTGTTCACAACTGATTACTTCCTTGGCACCGATCATGTTCTCCACCTTTGCACTTTTTGTATTTCAATAAAAATGAGATGGAAATTGCCTTTTGGGCTGTTAAGGAAGTGCGCGTGGAGGTTCAGAACTGGGTGGAGTGTGGTGTGGTTGCAGAAGAGGAGATGGGGCCTCCGGAAGTGCACCTGACCCCTTATCTGCCTCACCGTCAGTGGGTGTGAGGGCAGCGCCTGACCACCTTGGGCTCAGCAAACTGGCTGCCATGTGCTCTACCCAATGACCGGGCTCCATGTCGCCAAAACTGAGTGGACAATGGTATGGGTTTGGAGGCAGACCAGGGTTTGAATCCTAGTTCCAGCATTTACCAGCTCTAACGGGTAAGAGTCGTGTGATTGGCCCCACCCCTGAGACTGTTTCTCATTTCTCTGAGGACCAGAAATAACGTTTAATGACATAACAGTGTTCAGTAGCAGCTACAATGACTATTCACAGGTGAAGGAACCCCCTGTGACCATTCTGCTCCTCCACCATCCCCTCGGCCCAAGAGCCTAGGCTGTTTCCACCTGCCACCTACCTACTCACATGAAGATCATTTTTCCTGCCCTCTAGAGCACCTTTCCTTAAAGGTTAAGATGGTTTTTTTAAAAAAAGTTTGGGGTGCACCCCTGTGGCTCAGGCCATGTGAAGCCTATGCACCCGAGTTTGAGAATCAAAACTGGTGGGGCGTTAAAAAAAAAAGTGTATCATACCAGTTTAAAGAAAGAAGGCTTGTCACTAGGAGGGCAGGCCAAGGGAGAACTTGGCAGTAGTCAAGGTCAAGTCCCAGCTGGTAGCCGCTAGCCGGCTGACCCGTCAAGCGGGCTCTTTGGGCCATCGCCTGCTTGGGCTGCGGGAGCCCGAGCTGCAGGGCAGCCTGTTAGGTGGCGGCTCTATCACAGCCCGGAGCTCCAGGAAGCTACTTGCCCAGCTGTGGCCTCAGCAAGATAGCTGAATAGCAGACACTGGTTTTCGCTCTCACGGACTCTCCAGAAAGGCAATGACCCAGGAAAACAAGCTGAGGGGAGCAGGAGAGGTGTTTACTTGGGCTGGGTCCCGGCAGCAGGGCATCTGCTGAGTGACTCAAAAGCCAGCTCTACCCCTAACATAGCCACAGCCGGTCTCCAGGGAGACGCTTTAAAGCGGCAGGACACCGCTGTCGGATATGGGGCAACTGAACACTGCTTTTCGAGGGGTCCCACTTGAAGGTGGGGACACCAGGAACCATCTTTCCACCATTTCTGACCTGGAGATTCGGCAACTCTGTCCTGATTGTGCCCTGGTCAGGCACAATCAATGTCACATGCACTTTATTGACAGGGACTCCAGGGTTCCTTGGAAGCAGTGACTGAGCACCATCTTTTTCAGCCCCGGGTTTGCGCCCATTTTGGTCATGAGGGCTGGCTTCAGCCTAAAGGGACTGGCGAGACAACCCAGATAGCACATGCCCAGGTCCATTGAAATATTAGTCTCTTGCTTCTAGAACCTCCTCTGCCCTTGGGATGCTGCCTCCACATTCCGCTCATTTCCCCGGCACAGGCAGGAATGAAGAGGGTTTTGCAAGGGCCGAGATGCCCCAGCAGCAGCCCTTGGGGTCAGGCACTGGCAGGAATCATCCCTGCAGGGATCTTCATTCACAGCCCCTCTGACCGCCAAACCAGCAGGGACCCCTGACTTCACAACCCTCCCTCTGTCCAGTTTGCTTAGCCACAGCCCTCCCACTAGCTCAGCAACCTCCCAGCTGTCGCTCCCTCTGAGCAGGCCAGCTCCAGGCCATGGCGAGCGGTGCTACATGCGGGGTGCAGAGCGGCAGAGAGCGGCCTGCATCTTACTGCGATTTTACTATGGGAACAAGTCCTGTGCGTGAACACTTCATACGTAGCATTCGCACATGAGCCCCTGAAATGGGAAGACTGCATCACAGCTAAGGAAAGTAAGGCTTTGAGAAGCTGCTGACTAGTGCAAGGTTGTACCCGTAAGGCGCCAAGTCCCAAGAAAAGCAGAGTCCAAAGCCTTCCTGCTCTTGCCTTCTACACGGCCTGTCAGGGCCCTGCACCCACAGACGTGGAGGGACTGGCCTGGGATTTTAGACAACCTGCAGGACAGGAAGCTATAAAGTAGAGAAAACTTTTTATTGGGAATCTCTTGAATACATTTAAAGTATAGCTCAGTATTTCCGAACAAGGCTGGGGGAGCAGCGACTCTGCTATCTGGACAGGTGGCTGGTCCCTGCCCTGTCCTGGGGGTACGGCAGGAGTCAGCCCAGGGCTCACACCTTTTATTGTACAGGCAGAGCGTCACAACCCTGTCTGTCGGTTGTTTTTCTCCCCGCAGGCTCTGCTCGCAGTCAGGGCTCAGCCTCCCCGGCCTCTCACTAATGGGCCCTGAAGGAAGGGCAGCTTCCCCAAGGGCTGAGAATTAGGAGTCAAAGAGGCTGTTTTGAACAACAGGTAGCAGGCCTTTCCATGCAACGACGCCTGAAGAGGGCAGCCAAGCAGCGGCTGAGATGTGGGGATGGCAGATGGATGGGGGTCAATCCAGAGCTTCCCCCGGGGCCTTGGGGGCGCGTCTGGGTTAGTTTCGCAGGCCGCGGGTGTGCTCTGGCCCAAAGCTGGCCTCCGCCGCTGAGAGCGTCTGCTTGGATAGCAGACGGCATGCACAGGAGCAGGGCTCAGTCTGCTCAGACCGCGGGGGAGCCCACTCCAGCCCTCAGGTCCGTCTTGTAGGTGTGAACAATGTCACATGCAGTTTGCTGACAAGTGATCGAGGGCCACCTGCTCCACTGAAGGCCAGCAGCTGCCAGAGCACCCCAGGTGGGCAGGAGAACGGGTGGGTCGTTTTCCGGGCCAGGACCACCTGTGTGACTGGCAGAGGGACCGCTGACGGGGCTGAGGCACAGCTTATTCAAGTAACTACACCTGAAGGTTAAGTGAACCGCATGCCCAGCCCTGGTTTCTTAACAAGGAACCAATCCAACTAATAAACAGTAAACCTCAGGGCGGGGATTAAAGGTGGCCAGGCCCAGGCTGAAGGAAGGAAAGGCCAAATCTAGTCCCGAAAGGCAGGAACAAGTGCCCCAGAAGAGGGGCCTGTCTGGCCTCCCCCAGGCTACTGGGGGGCAAATGGAATGCCCTTGAGACACCCATTGCGGTGTAACTCTAAGGAGTCAGCACATTTAGCACCTAAGCCTTCCTGGGCTTCCAGAACAGTCAGTTACTCTGCAGAAGGCAAATTCAAGGTGCTCACTAGGAATAGGTGTCCAAGGCAAAGCCTCCGTCAGTTCAGATGCAGCGACTCAGGTCCTTCTGGCCGCAGCCAGCCCTATTCTTGACAAGGCCCTATAGATACGGGAGGAGGCCCTCCACCTTCCCCAAGTGAAAACATCTAACCTCAAGCAGATTTTCTCTCTAAAATATGATTTCTCTGAAAGTAATAAATATTTACTGTGTTCTATAACCAAAGAACGGAAGTAGAGGCAGGGATGACAGGAAAGAGAAGCGCTGCTGTGACTCCTGGCAACAGAATCCTAGAAACATAGGGTTCTGGTCCCAGAGCTGAGCAGCTGAGCAGAGGCAGCCACCAGGGCTGCTCTCAGACCCTCTGTCACAGGGTGGATGGGGACAACCTTGGAGGGGCTGTCACCTGGGGCAGGAGACCTGTCATATTGCCAGAAGTGCAGGCAAAGGGGCAGAGAGAGGAAGACACAGAACTAAAAGAGACAATAAACAAAGACTGAAGGACCTCGCTGCTTCCTCCCAGCACTGTCTGCATCGTCTTTCTGCCTCCACACCGTCTCCGGACCACCAGCTAGGATGTCAAACAATTGATGGGGATGGCAGACAGGCAGGCAAGAGGCCAGCTGTAGGGCAAGAGCCCGCAGCAGAGGGGCAGGTGACAGCCTTGTGAAGCAGTGACGATGGGTGGTGTAAGCAGATGGCCTTGCTGAGGACCCGCTGCTTTCAAAGGGTCTTCCCATCTCCAAGGCCAGAAGGCGCGTCCTCGCAAATGCTATGACTGGGCTTGACTGCTGCCGGAGTGTCCGGGAGGCGCAGGAGCAGGGATGCGTAGGTCCCCTGGGAAAACCGGCCTCCCCTCCATCTGGTGTGCAGCAGATGAGGGACGGGCGCAGCCGATGAGTGGGAGGCTCTGCGTCTCCTGGGATGACAAAGAGGAGGTGCTGCTGGTACTCGAGGACACCAGCCTTTACTGCAGGGTTTCTACGAAGGCATCAAACTCTCGGACATTCTTCTCATGCACAGCCAGCTTCTCTGGTAGGGAGTCCTGTACCAGGAGAGGAGAGGACAGCTGCTTACTCGAGCTGGGCCTTGAAGAGGTGGCCGAGCAGCCAAGCTGAGCTGAGGGAGCACGGCCAAGAGCCCAGCTCAGTGGTGCTGGCTGGAGAGCAGGAGTGTGCAGGGCAGCGGGGTGGGCAGAGGTGCAGCAGCATTTTGTGGGGGCTGGGGGCTGACATGACAGAACGGCCAAGGAATCTAAGTGGGCCACACACTTCAGAAGACAGAAAAGGACCAGACCAACAAAGCACAGATAACAGAGGAATTAAGGATGAAATAGCTTTGGCACAGAGTAGGCTGACCCTGGCAAGACTAAGTTGAAGGCTCTAGAAATTAAGAAAAGTTCACGAAAGATTTCTTCACGCCCTGTGCTAGGCATCAGAATTCCCTGGGGAACACAAACATGGCAGTCATAGCCAGAGTTCCAAGGGGATTAGAGGGCTGAGAGAGAAGAGTGGAAAGAGAAGAAAACAAAACCACATGGAGTAAGTGAAACTTCAAGTAACAACTATTCATGGAAATTTGAATTTCATCAGGTCTGTCTCCACGATAAGCAACATAAATTGAGCAGAAGAGTCCACCTCTGGTGGAGGAGTCCCTCTGGGCACAGGTTCTCCTGCCCGGGAAAGCAGAGAGCAGCCCAGACACATGATGTCCCTGGCAGGACTGGGGGGCCAGGCCCTGGCAGGGCTTGCAGCATCACCTCTGAGAGCCTCAGACACGGTTTCTTCAAGTGCATCTCAACAACAGGAGTTAGAGAGGTCAAAAGCCTCGGCTCAGGAGCCACACTCCTAGGATCAAAGCTTTGTTTGCCATTTTAGGCACAGTGTTATTTTGTGTGGGTCTTCTCAGTGGTAAACTCAAAAAAGAAAACCCACCTTTTAGGGTTGTTGAATACTCACGTTAACATGCTTGGCCCCTGGAAAGCCTCGATAAATGTTAATAATAATGCTGTTACTTTATTGCTAATATTATTGAGGATACTTTTCTGTTTGAAGCAAATCAAGAGCAGCTATTCCTAGATTGCTATTTCTAGAGCTATTTCTCTCATTCCTATACAGGTAGTGACATTTCTACCTCAGGTGGAGGCACGCTGACATCTTGTGACATGGGGCACCCAGGATTTGTGGCCAAACAGATGTGGTCACTGTGGCCGGCACCAGGCTGTCTAGCCAACATGAGGACCACAAGCTGAGGGAAGGAGCTCCCCAAGAGAAGGGCAGGAACAGCAACTCTGGAAGCCTTCTGTTTCTTCCCTTCTCTGTCGCTAGTATCTACCTGCTCAGTGGTATCAGCAAGCAGAAGACATCATCACAGAACAGGAGTGTTAGTAAAGCTGACAAAGTGCAAGAAAAGGAGGAACCGAGCAGCTTATTCAAGAGCATGGACTCAACAGGGAAGGTGGGAGCTGTGAGAGTCGGGGAGCAGCAGCAGGAAGACACCTCAAGGCCTGTGGAGCAGAAATGACCATCCAAGGGGGAGGAAAGGTCAGAGGGTGAGACGTGGGAGAAGGGGTTTCCATACCAAGTCTTCAGCCATGGACTGTGCCCCGATATCTATGGAGAGGCTGCTCAGTTGAGGGGGGTTCTGAAATTCACGATAGAAGGTCCCCAAGTCCATGGGAAGAATGTCATCTTTAGAAAAAGCTGGTTTCTTTGAAAACAAGACAGATTCAGTTTAGCTTACCTTGGACCACAGAGGAAATCACACAGGAGATAAGCTAAACACGGGCCTCTTTCCTTCCAGTGATTATCAAAGAAAGGTTCTTCCAAGCTTATCTTTGGGAGAGGAATCATTACACGTTTCTCTTCTGGGCAGTTGGCTACTGGAAAAGCCCCATTCAGAGCTGAATTTCATTATGAATTTTAACCAAAGACATGGCACAAAATGCCTTATTGTTCATGGCTTCCAGATATCTCCCCAGACAGGCTATGAGGGCAGGTTCCTCAATGAAAACAGTACAGCCGGGAACCCACTAGACCCTGCCCAGTTGGGCCGGCCCATCTGACTCCCATGAGGAGTCCTGCTCCATCGCAATGGAAGCACCCAGGATGGCAACTTACAAAGTCGATCATAACGAAGTCATCGTGCATATTGCCACCGCAGCCTCCGCTGGAGCCGTCAGAATGCAGGCTTCCTTGGAGAGGGGATTCAGTCTCTGGGGAATCCGGAGGATTCACCTGTTTCAGAATAAGGCAGAGGCAGGGGCTGGTTCTGTGCACCAGTGAACTCACTGTTATCACTGAAGGTTCTGTTAGGGACTCAATGCTAGCCTCAAATCTATGGGCCCAAGGAGCATGGCTAATGTCTCTGGAGGAAGAGTGGCTCCTGACTGGAGACTTCAGTCAATGGTGGGCTCACCATGGGGTCGGCATCCTCCAGCTCCAAATTCTTGGGGGCAAACATAGCAAAGGGTATGTCCAAACTGGTCAGGGTCACCTGAAGAGAGATGGGAGAAAGTACTAGTGCCAGCCATGCCTCAGCTTAGGTGCTTCCTTAGAGGCTGCCCGAAGTCTGGTGGTGTAGCAAGTTCGCACCCCCAGGCCGGCCACGCCCCCTGCAGTCCCTGTCTTGGTGGGGACTCCACCTCCCATCACACACCCACAGCACTAACAGGGGTGGGGTTTCTCAGGCCCCCGAGCATCCAGCTGTGGAAGCTTGACCCAGAGTGATTCAGCAACACTGCACGTCACTAGCAGAGCTAAGGACGAGCTTCCTGTTTCAAGTTAGGCCGAGGCGGTGATACATCAGGGCAAGGTGTTCGTCGCTAAATGGTCTGCAGCCTCCCTCTATGGGAAGCTTAACGGACCCCGGAATAACAGTTGCCTGCTTTCTCTGGAGCGGTATCACAGCTTATGAAGCTGCATCACAGAAAAATTCTCACCCACACAATTTTTCTGAATTCCAGCAGCCCCATAGATCCCAGGTTAGGGACCTGCTGGCAGGGTCTCATCTGAGGGCTGATATTCCCATAGGAGGCAGTGAGAGGAAAATCACCTGGTTGATGGGTTTGTTGACAAAAGCCCCTACTTTTCGGACAAAGATGGTCTCCAAGACATCGTGGGGGGAGGCGTGTCCCTCACTGCTGTTCGATACGGTCTCAGCATCCTCGCTGGAGAAGGAAGGTGATGTTGGAATGCATGGGCCGGGTTTCCCACTAACCCACACCAGCGTGTGGGGCTGCAGCCATGGGCGGAGCTGCCGCCCGCTGAGCCGCCAGCAGGGCAAACGGCAGCGTGAGGTCTGGTGTGCCGTCACCCCTGTCAAGCTGAGAGCAGAGGACTGCATTTCTTGAATGACCAAAAAGTGTTGAGACATGAGTGAAACTTAGTGTTGTGACTATGATGTTCACATAAAATGTAACCTTCAGTAATGATAAGCCGCAGCTGCCATGCGCATAACAATCAACCCCAGGGGCAAACAACGAAGGCTCGCACACAACCCTAATGTCACTCTATTACGTGGCCAGACTTAAAACTGTACATTTTCTTCTTTTTGTTGCTGTTGTTATCAAAAAACACCAGAAGGCTGGATAGTTTATAGAACAGTATAAAATGTAAGCCTTACGGCCCAGGGGACACTGTCATTATTCCAAGTCAAGATCCCACACTCCACTCCTTGCACAGCCAGCGCTTACTCCGTTCTCGACAGATTGCCCAGGGTGAGGTGCCCTGTGTCCTACGCCATGTCCCCCCCTCCTGCCATCTACAAGGACTTTGGACTACACATTCAACTCGGCTGCTCCCTCCCTCCCCAGCCCTCCAAACCGAAGTGGAGTCCTGGAGGACAGGGCCTCCAAGCAGCAGACATAGGGGCCCAGACTCAGGCTGAACAAACCAGCATCACAGTCCTGCAAGCATCAGGGGAGGGGAAAGGCTCTCTGGTGCAAAGCAGAGGCTTAAGGCAGGGAGGAGGACGGCACAGTCCGAGTGACCTCAGGAGCCCGTCAGCAAGGAGAAGCAGCCCTGGGCTCTGATGACCTGCAAGAAGAACTCCCAACTCTACTCGGGTCCCCTGTCTTTAGCAACTACCAGACGTGGCCCAGGGGTCAGAAAATGAGAATATAAAATGACTAACATTTTCCTTTGATCGTTTAATAGGGAGGAATGAGAGGATGGAAGATTGAGGAGCCAGGAATGAAAGTAATTCTTTTTCCCACTGGACAGCATAAAAAAAAAAATCTTCCCAAATAATTCCCCTCTTACATTCCACCGTGGGAATTAAAAACAATGACAACAAAAAACAACACAAAAGTACCAGGAATTTCTATTATCTGAAAGTTCATTTAGGATGTGGTGGGATAACTGTTATCTCCGGGGCCTTTCAGCCCAGGGAGGGCAGGCCAGGTCAAGAGCCCCGGCTTCCCACAGGAGAACCAGTGCAATAAAGAGAGAGGGTTTCCAGACATGGGAGCCAGGCGCCCGACTGGCCACTTGGCTCTAAGTGCTCTTGGGTACATAATTCTTCTGAGATCTTCTGATCTCTTATAGGGAGGTAACTAACAGTTGTCATTTTTGCAGGGCAAAGTTAGGAGAATTTCAACTTTCTAGCTAATCAATGTCTTCACAATTTGAATTTATAGAACAGATCACTTTTGTAATGAGAAAAGATTTTTCTTTAATTTTCATGAGGAAAATAGTTGCTTCTGAAGCTCTTCATAAGGCTCCTGAAGAGCAGAAAAAGAAAATCAATCCCAAATACCAGTGCAGACATACTGTGGCCCCAGGCTTCAGGGTTCTGGTCCTCAGAAAACACTAAGGATGGCATCCAAGGGAGTAAATCTTGAGAAAAGAGGAAGAAACAGCTGACAACCCACTGCTGGCTGATGGTGAGGAGAGCCAGCCCTACAGTTCGCTGTTTAGTAGCAAAGCCCCGGGCCAGCTTCCTCACAGACCAGCTGCAGCGTAAGATTCCTATCCAAACGCTAAGGACGGCACATTTGGGGCAGAGATGCCAAGCCCCAGCCAAGGCTGAGAGCTACTCCCCACTGATACCAAATAAGCACACGTGTCAGGGAGTCCCGGTGCTGGCTGGACTCACCTGCTGGAAGGGGTGGCAGCACAGCGGGCCCCATCAGAAGGGGTGCAGGTTGCCAGTCTCTCCTGGTCGGCCTGGGTACCGTGGGCAGGCTGGCTGGGAGCAAGGGGTACCCCACCTTCCTTCCCGGGAACCATGAGCTTTGGGGAACAATGGAAAAATACAGTCAATCACGGCAGTGTCAGACAAGAGAGCCTGGAGGCGCGGCACACCAGTCTGCCTGCAAGGTTTTCTGTTATCAATGCTGCCACCCCGTGGGCAGGGGAGCCTGCAGCTATTTCTCTTCTCTGGGATTGTTAATGGGAGACACGCATGATAATGAGGGGAAGGGAAAGAGGGAAAAACAACTGGGAAGCTCTTCCTTCCTTTCTAAAGTCTAAGGGGCCCCTTCTCTCAAGTCACTTTCCTTCCGAAGTTACAGAAGAGCCAGCTACAGAACTCTTAGAACCACAGCCTCTAGAGGTCCCTCGACTGCTGTTGGGCAGGAGGAGAGGCAGCACCGGAAACCCAAGGGGCCTCCCCAACTTTAAAGATACCTGATGAGAGTGGGTGGCGGTTAAGCCAGCAGCAAACACTACTGGATAAGCCAGCTCAGCTGATCCAACGCCCAGGGCGGCAGGCTGATAGGAAAGGCGAGAGCTTGAGAGCTAAGCAAGAGAAAAACAAAGAAGGGCCGAGGAAAGGAGGAGGAAAAATAGGCAATCCTAAAGTTTGACTAAGATCAAGGTCAGCAGAGGTGACTCAGCTCTCATCCTCATCCTCAGGGTGTGGGGCCTGATGGAAGGCTTAGGGACAGACCAGGCCGTTACATTGTAAATAAGAAAACAGAAACTTGTTTGCAGTAGGATCACCGATTCCCAGCTCTAGAGCTCCCCACTGGCCTCAAGTAAGCTGCTTGCCCCACCTTTTCCCAGGGGCTCAGCTAACTGTTTTGGTTTCCAGCCCAGCAGATCTGTCAAGGCCTGGGCAGAACCTGGAGTCAAAGTCACCCATTTTCCCAAGTCCTTCTGTTTTCTCCTTCTCTGAGACGTCCCTTTGAAACAGACGGCATCTTCTCTAATCACACTCTCCATCACCCCTGGCTAGGAGAGGGTTCCTATTTATGTGGAAAAAGAATACCACTCCTGGATTGTTTATTTGGAAAAAAGATATAAATAACTCCATGTATCTTTCACATCAATGGTAGGAGGAGCAAGTGAAAAGTCCTATTTTGGGCTGTTATGCCTTGACTGTGTCCTGTTAAAAATCAATTACCAAGCTTCAAAATAGCCCACAGAACACTTGGGGACAGTTAAATAGTCCAACCTTGTACGTAATTTACAGTTTTTTTTAATATAAAGATGCCATCTGATCATATCCCCTTCTTCCCATGATGGACTCACTTGATGGGAAAAGGCCAGTCCTGCCATGGGGACCCTCAGGGTATCCGTCACCACAGGAGTAGGGGTCTGAAAATGTGCCTTTGTGACAGTAAACACACACTGTGCACAGGTACACACAGAGACAGGAGAAACAAGAGAAAAGAAAAAAGGGACTTGAGAAAGAAGTGAAAAAACTCTGGAAGGGGCAGCAGCAAGAGGCCGAAACGCACCGAGCAAAGCCCAGAGGACAGCAGGAGAAGCGGCTCATTGCGCCCCAACAGGACGAGCCAAGGTTCTGAAGCAGCATTTCCCAGGGTGCTCCACTGCATGCCTGTTTCCCTGACGAGCAGGTAGGAAACCAAGCTGGATCAAGCTGGCAAGTAACTTGGCAAAACAGAGAAACCCGACCCAAGCGTGAGGCTGCCTTTAGTCAACAAAGAGCAGGAAAGCGATCGGGAGCAGATGCCAGTGTGCTGAGGATGAAGGAGGATGCTGAGCTTATCGTGTTAACTGAAGGCCTTTTCCTGGGGACCCGGTGTCTACAGAGACAGATTTAAACAGGTGAAGTCTGTTGGCAGAACTTTAAAATGCTAGAGGCACAACCTAAGGGTGGTTACCTAAGGGGAAGAAGGTGCTGAGGTGGGAGGAGCAGGTAAAGGGGGCTTACTGGTGATGGTGGATGGTCACTGATACTTGGTCGCGGGTGTGGTGTGGCAAAAATAATTGTTGGGATATAAAGCTGTGTACCTAAAACTTACATAGTGGCGTAAAATGAATATTACCTCAACTAAAAAAAAAAAAAAAAATCATTAAAATGATAAAAAGAACATGCGAGGTACACTTTTCTAGATCATTCAAGAGAACACACGTTAGTCTGCATGGGGTAGGCACAGAGATGTGTGTCTATGTGTGTCTGTGTGTGTGAATCTATGATGGTGTAGGACACCTTGATGAGTGAAAGGTGGAGTACTTGTAAAATTCTGAGGATTTCAAAGTCAATTGTGAGCATGCTGATCATCGGGAGCATGGTGTTCGATCTTCGAATTTCACCAATTAGCTAATTACTACTTAGAAGTCAGGCCTCAAGTCAGTACCAGATTCAGGGTCACTACTATTTCTTGACTCAACTCCCTGTGCCAAATGACACAACGATACTTACTTTCTGGGCACAACAAACAACATCACATTAACGTGTATTCGCTGGACTCTAGCAAAAAGCTCAAACAGAAATTGTTGATCAATTAGGCAAGTCTCCAGGTTAAACCAAGGGACTATGTCGATATTTATAGAAACAAGGAGAGCTGATGGCAAGTGATTTTCTCTCTCTTCTACCATCAAGGTTAGAATTAGTATTTCTGCATTAACTACAGCAGCCTTGATCAGAAGTGCCCAGGGAGGAACAGGGCTCACCCCTGGGGACGCGATACTGTTGAGATCTTGGAGGGATCTACTTGACAAGACACAACAGGCAGCTGATATCATGAAAAACACAGGCTCTGCCAGGTCAACAAATTGCAATGCAAACAGCAGGTACAGAAACAACTTCCCCTTATGTTTGGAGTATGGTCAAGTTTCCACTGTGTCAAAGAGACTAACCCAGCCTAACCATCCTTCATTTTCCCCAAGTCATAACTTTATTGTTTATGAATTCATGACTTGTATAACAAAATAAAAAGTTTAATGAATATTAAACTCAACACATTCACATTTTGATTATCTAAAAAGTCACCTACTCCTGTTAACATGCACTAATTAAAAAGTAACTTGCCACTCTTTTTGGTCAGTGTTGCTTTATGTCATTAAGTGTACTGGAAGCCACCCTGTCCCAGAGTATGTATACTTATGGGGGAAAAGAATCAACCATTCCCTCATGCTCAAATTAAACTGTCTAACCAACTGTACAACAAACACCTATTACCTCGTAAATATGGACAACAGAAATAACAGCAATCAATGGGTTTTGCAATGTCAGTCACAGACATTAAGTTAGTTTTGTGTCTAATTTCTACCTTTTTTTAAAAAAAAGGAAAGGTGCAGGCAGGAATGAAGATGAGTAGTCAGGCAGGCAGGAGGAGAGAAATGAAAGCAGCACTTTATTTATTTTTCATTTAGTTGTTTACACTGGTTGGTGCCCTCCTGTCCTGGGTCTTGAACCTGGGACCTTAGGATGTATGTGGGACTGCTCCCAAAGTGACCACTAGGCCCCAGGGTACAACCTGATTTCTATTTTTGAAACAGATTAGAACCATACTTTTAATCTAATATCTCTTAGAAACCCAGTAGTGTATAAATTTAAATTTTTTCTTAATGAAAAAAATAAGAAAATAAAAACTTATGAAAGAGAATTAACTTGTTGGGTCCCCAAAATAAGATGGTGAAAGGGATACTCTGGGGCTAGGTTAAAGGGAATTAGGACTGAATGAGGGTCAGAAGAACTTGTCTGGTATAAAAAGTCAAGGAGGAAAGGATGGAGCTGGGCAGGAAGAGCAGGCTCTGCAGGCAATGAGTCGAAGATGACCGACTGGAGGGGAAAGGGGAGAAATGCGCTATGAAATTCTGTCAACTGGCAAAAATGACTTCTTGGATGAAAGAGCCTCGGTCTCACATGCATTATACAACAAGACCACAGAGGTGCATCCTGTTGGGAAGCTGAGTTCGCTGTCTGGAGCCTGTGTATAAGTGAAACTGGAGTTGACGCTGGAGACTTACACAAATGAGAAAGTTAATGATTAAAAATGTTCAGAGAGAGAATACTGATAGGCAGAAATTCCTGCCGACTATTAAGAAAAACTTACTGTTGGTTTCTTACTGGCGTTATAGGTAAATAATTATTGGCTCCTTTTGTGCTCCATTAGTAGGAACCATGTTTACCATATCAAAGAGAAGCAGTCACAAGATTAACTTCTCTGGTATCAAAATTTACTTGGAATTCTGTGATTTTCTAGGGACTTTTAAGATGTTCCCAGGAAGGTAAAGGTTATATATAATCTTACTGAGGAAAACTAGCTGCAGATGAGAAACACTGCAGTGTTACCTGATGGACAAGAAGGCACCCTCTCACTTATCAAAACAGCCTGCTTGAAAGAATCACCACCACCAACAGAGACTGTATCTAAATTCCAACACCATTTCCAAACTGAAAATGTACCAAATAATTGCCACCAAGGCAGAACCTGTTTTCCCCTACCTGGGTTGGAGGAGAGGTGGAAAAAGAGGTGGTACACACTTCTTGAGAATCCTCCACAGAAGGATATGTTACTCCAGTGTCCTCACCAGCAGTTCTAAAGTGAAGGGAAAAGAAATGAATTTTATGGTGATGCCAATCAATTCAGAAAGGATACAAAGGGAGGTAGGATAAGGATGACAAGAGTTATGACCAGAGTTGTTTCAGGTGGAGTTCATAATGGCACACAGGTGTGCTGAACCCTTAAGAATTCCAAATATTTCCAAGAGAAGAGCATCTAGAAGTTTGACAACGGCTTTTTAAAACCCCCAAGTATCCTATCTGACATATCATTTGAGAGTATTTTCTTTAAGCCTAATCAGTGTTGGAGGCCAGACTTGGGACCTCAAAGAGTTGTCAGTACGAGACCCAGTGAAACAGAGCATATGTCCGTGGTAAACTTTGTATTATACAGGTGCTGATTTACAATGAGGCACACCTTAAATCTATATAATGTTATGATGCAATCAATATTTTTAATTAAGAAAAAATGTCCAGACCCTAAAGACCCTCCTATCCAACTTCACAAGAACTTCATGTATAGGCAGTACCTTTCCTGATAAACATCTGTCCCAAAACCTAGATAATTCTGTTTTCTGGGATCTAGGCTTGGAGACAAAAATTGATTCTGATGTCTGACTGAAATGTGCCAAATGGCAATCTGAAAACTACCAAATTTGCTAAGGACATGCCACAAATTTCTGCCACTCCTGTAGTTGTTAAGTAACTTGCTACCGAGAAAAGTCCAATCACTACACTCAAGAACTAAAATAATCCAAGAATGTTCAGACCATGCTGAGTACTCCCAAGTCTCGGTGTGCTTCACAGGCAGCAGCAAGGAGGGAAGCTAGGCCTCCATTTCTCAGCATGAGGGGACTCCCCTGATGCTCCCTGTCCATTGATAAAAGCTGATAAACATGCTCGACATATCTGTGCAAGGATGCTCCTGCCTCGTCGCAGTGTGGGAAACCTTTCACATTCCTCACCTGTAATTGCAGGGGTGCATGGGCGAAGAGCTGGGATAGGGACGGTCCACAAAGTGATCGATGATAATCCCCATGATAGGTGGGGTCCTCTCAAATTGCCTATAGTGCAACAAGCAGATTGCAATATTTTGAGAATGCCTTGCCAGCCCCCATGAAGTCCTGGTTAGAGCTACTAGAGCCTTAACTATTGCATCTCTAAGTGGTTCTGAGACATTCAGCAAAGAAGAATTACAGGCTTATTAGCCTTGGAGTTTGCAGGAGGAAAAAAAAACTAATTATCTCTGGAAAAATTCTGGTGGATTCTAAAGCTCTTCCTCACCTGGTGGACATGAATGCCAAGTTTATTCTGTAAGCACAAGAAAGAGTGATGGTGCCCACAGGGGTTCCCACTGTCCCAACTCGAACTGTCTGGAAACCTAGAAAAGATAAACTGTTAGTTTTCCAGATAAACATAGTTTATCTATGCTGAACATTCTTTACAGTCTGTCTCTGAATCATTCAATGTATTGTACAATTTCTGGGACTGCCCACTCATTAGCACCTGGAGCATAGAGAACCCTGAATTTAATAAGTATGTGCATGTATAGGTATTTTTTCTTTTAATTTATTCTATATTGACCTGATATTGGCAGGGGAAATAGTATTCTATTTCCAGCTAAAACTGCTTCCAAAGAGGTAAAACAATGATTGTTAGTCCTAAAACCTGAGCAATTCCTAATCAGCCCCGCACAGACGGGTGACATGGCCCTGAGAGTGAAGGAGCACGAGGAGGCTGTCACACAAACCCTTGGTGCACGATGCGACAGCACTGCCACCTTGGGACTCAGCACAGAGCAGAGCCAGCCCTTGCAGGTGACGCTGCTAAAAGCTTTCCTGGTTTTCATTTCCAAGTTTTCAAAGTTTTTGATGCTCACCAGAAACATTTAATATGCTCACTGTAGAACATAAGAAAAACAGATAATTACTGAATGAGTGAGAAAGAATACTGAGTTACTGGAACTTCGGGGGAAATTATTCAGTTATTCCCTGGCAGTTCCTTGGAGCATCTTCCCATCTTCTTTTCCTTACTTGTATCATATATGTGATGATTATAAACTACCTATTACTGGGGTGGCATCCAAGTTCATCTTTGAAGACAAGAGCTCTTAACATTACAATATTTTTCAGACTGAGACGTACCTTCTCCTAAGCCATTTAGCTGAACTTCTCCAAAATATATCCTGCAGGAAAGAAAAAGAAATGTTACCTGTTTATTATAAGGTTCTCTATATTCAAAGCACTTAGAAAAACAAAGAATCTTCCTTTCTTTATCTGCATGAACACCTAATGAAGCAACAATGCTACAGCTTCAGTTAAGCTGCAGGCATGGGCATGTGTATGTGGAGAATAAGGAAAAGAATAATTAAGTGGGAACTACTATTTAAGATTCTTCTTCCTACTCCTGCAAATGTGTTTTTAAAAGAATACCTACTGGGAAATAAAGAGTATACAATTAAAATTAGAAAAGAGTCTGGGAATACTATTAAAATAAAGTACTAGACATGCCCTGGTGGAGTTGTGGTTAGATCCACCACCTCCAGTAGAGCTCAATCCACATACATCCCAAGGACCCAGGTTTGTATCCAGGGCCTGTGGGGCAACAATCAAGATGAAAACCAAGATGAACACTAAATTAAAATAAACAAAATGATTCTTTCTCCTCTTCCTGCCTGTCTGCCTACCTGCCTTCATTCCTGTCTGCACTTTTACTTTAAAAAAAAAAAAAAAAAAAAAAAAAGTACTAGATTTTGAAAAGTCTTCAATTTCAGGGAGTTCTCCATGTTTATCACAAGTCATCCTTTAAAATAAGTTAGTTAAAAAATTTGAGAGTCTTTTCCAACACAATCCTCAGGCAGCTAAGGTGCAGGCCATGTAAAGTCCATGAATCCAAGTTCAAAACCCGGGACTGGAAAGTAAAATAAAGCAAAATGTAGTGTTCACAAATTAGGAAAAAGAAATAAAATTCCAGCATAGAATTATCAGGTATGACTATGGTAAAAATATAAACATTGTAAAACCTTCCCATTAATCTCTGGGAAGGCCTGTCTGTAATTAGTAAAAAGCCTAACTTATGAAATAACTTAAAAAATATTTTTATGTTTTTTCAAATACTATTGTTAAAAATTAAAGACATATATGGTCTAGCAAATAAATACTAAGCTCAGCAGTGTAAAAGTCCTGTGGGAGAGGTTAGGATGAGTTAAGGACAGCGAGGGATGAGACTCAAGAGAAATCTGAATAGTAGGTCTCACGGATTAGTCTGGTACAGGGGAAAAGAAATGGACATAAATATCTGAGCCCCCATGTGCCCGTAGCTCAGGCAATTAAGGTGCAGGCTACGAAAGCCAGAAACCTTGGTGTGTGACATGGGGCTGGGCTGGGGAGAGTGAAATCTAAGAATCTAAAATAAAGCATTAAAGTGAAGACAGGGATTGTGAAACTTTTGGAAAAAGATCCACAAAGGTGCATCCCTGTGGCTTAGGTGGCTAGTAGACCATGGACCGAAAGACCCAATTTTGTGACAGAGTTTAAAAAAAAAAAAAAAAAAAAGAAGTAAAAGTAAAAAAGAAAGAAAAGAACCATGACGTGAACACCAGCAGCCATACGGTCTGCGCGACTATCACTCTGATGCTGCATAAAGTAGCCACAGATGATACCAGAGTGAATGGAGTGGCTGTGTTCGAAAATAGCTTTATTTATAAAAACTTTACATAATCTGCTGGCCATTGTTTGCTGACGTCAGAATAGGAATGATGCTGATAAAGTACTGCCAAAAAGAGATTTTACTAGGGACCATTTCATAAAAAGCTAACAACTAGTTCACCACTCACTTGAATACTGGCACAGTACTCAAAATAATCTAAGCTAATTTTTTCTTGCTATTCTCTGCATATCATTCAGGTGCTAAGCAAAAATTTTCTTCACAAATAGTTGACAATAAAACCTTAAGTCAGTCTTGATGTAGAACAAATTCTGTGACATGACCAAGTCTACATGGTCAGGAAAAAAAAGATAATATGGCTCTTTTTAAAAAAGGAGGCTATTCTTCAATGGTATAAGGTTATGACTGCTGACCTGTTAACAATAGTATAATAACAATAATAAAAAAAGAGTTAAATCTCCCTCTAAAATCACTCACTATTCTTGGGTTAAAATTATTTGCATCCAAATACACCCGGAAATGATAAGCAGTGAGCTATGCAGCACCATTCCCAAGAGACAGTGTTTAAACGCTAATATGAAAAAGAGCAAACCCTAGTTAACTAAACTGATGGCTAGAGGTGTAGTGTGCCCACTTATGGAAGAACCAAAGCAAAGTGTGATGTAAAAGAGACAAGAGTTAAAAAGTAACATTTCTATTATGTCTGAATAAAAGTCTAGTTGTTTTCAAGTGGAATACTCAACTTTAAAACTGGGAAGACTAAAGAGAAGATAACGAATTATATTAAAGATCTGGGACACTCTTGGCTTTCCATGCTCTGCTCTTACACTTGTTACATGTGTGTGGCCCACCACTGTGGTTTATTTGATGGCCTGAGTACAGCTTATCTGCTGTCCTGACACACACACACACACACACACACACACACAGACGTATGCCCTGACACCTGTTATACAGTCCACCCTCTGCTCCATCTGCTGAAATTCTGCCTTATGGTTGAGCTTGAAGACCATTCCCTCCATGAAGCCTGTCTTGTTTCTCCTACTACATACTTTCCCTTTCTGTGTTCTCCCCGTCCTCTGCTCCTGACACTGCTATGGAGCTTTCAAATCCTGCCTGTGATTACAGCTATGCACACACCAAACTGTGTTCCCATTAGATTAGAAACAGCTGTAGAGTCTCCATCTAGCTCTTCCTGAGTCTAGCATGATGTTTACATGAAAAAGCCTCAAAATAAATATGTATTGAGGAATAGTCCAAGGAAAATATTCAAGGCACTGTGAACCAATTCTTTATATCCACAGGTGACAAATTAAAAACTGAAATTGAGGGGCACACTGGTGGAGTAGTGATTGGGTCTTTGCCTCTGGCCAGGCACAGCCCACATACATCCCAAGGACCAGGGCTGGTGTGCTGGGGCCAGGGATAACAGTCAAGATGCACAACTTAATAAAATAAATTAAATGCTTCTTCCCCTCTCTTCCTGCCTGTTTGCCTACATATCTGCCTATACCCTTCCTTAAACTCCCCCCCCCACACCCCCCAACACACACGACCGTGAAATTGAGATGGCAATTTATTAAACAAAAGTTTTAACCCTGGAAAATAGAAAGCTGTGGGATCATCCCAGAATAGTCTGTATGTTTTTTTTTTTTTTTAAGGAGGAAGCAGCATTCCATTCTATTTCCATTTTAGTGGTTCACACTGGTTGTTTCCTCCCAGGACTCAGAACTCAAAACCCAGAAGTATGTGGCTTACATTCTTCAGAGGTGATTGACCTAACCGCTGCTCCACAAGGCACGCCAGTTCAGGCTCCTTTTCCAGTTCTGAGATGTAGTAGTATTATCAGTAGCGTCTCAGAATCCATTCCACAGGAATCATGATTGTATAAAGATAAAAGGACAATGAACTAGGTGGCTTGGAAAGGCAAGGTCATATGGAAGGATGATAGATGAGCGTTGTGAAGCTGTAGCTTCAACCACACACCCCACCATCTGTCAGAAATTAATCACAGATGACCTGAGTGCCAATCAGACAGTGTGCAAAGTGATGAGGCTGACGAGTGATTTAAGGGGAGCAGCTGCCATTTACCTGTACAATATGACATACTCATGTCCTTGTTTTCTGGAGAGTCTGTAGGCTGGTGTCACTCTAGTGATAGCAAGGAGAGACTTCAGCAGCAATGACAGTCTGTTGTACACTGTGTAGGAAACTTTAATTTCTTTATCACACCTGAGGAACACACGAATACTATCAGCGTTGTCCTGTTCAACTGATGTTAAACAAAGAACAGAAGCGCAACGGGATATCAAGGTATCGGTTATGTTCCATCTGCTGACGGAGATGACTGTGGTAACATTAGTCATGACTTCTGATAGACTAATCTGCTCTGCAGTACAATTACACCACTGATATTGAAGAAATGGGTGCGAATGCAGCACTAGAACTGCACAAGATTAAATTAATAAAGCATTGTTCTGAACTGATGATGGAATTAAGAGTTCTCTGTCAGCTTATCAATACACTGCTGAGCCAGTTTCACCTTCTCCTGCACTCATGCAGACTGATGAGCTCGGAAAGTCACTCAATACATTTTCTTGCAGTTTCTAGTTTTAGCCGTTATCTTTCCAAAAAAATAAAGCCAACAGACTTAAAAACAGTAATTCAGTATTGAAATTCTTTACTTAAGGTGCAAACATAATTTCAATGTGCTATCTTCTGAGCTGTCAACTGCTATACAACTAATGGGATATCTGGAGAAAAGTCTGTTTGGCACTACAATTTTGACTATAACCTGCCAATTGCTTTCTATTTCAGAAAGGGAAATAATGCCTACACTGCAATACTGATTACAAAGATTTTTCTTTTGATATACTGCTACTTTATCCATTTTTCTGCATACTCTTCTTGAACACTGACTACACTAATCCGCCTTGAAAGGAGAAAATAAGTGAGGGAAAGTACAAGCATTGCTAACCCATGACCAACACAGTGTGTAAAAAGAAGTAATAAGGGGAAATCTTACTGGAGGCCTGCCACCCGGAAACCAGACCCAACAGAGTCCTCGTGTTACAAGAGCTTGCATGGAATTGAATCAGAGAACTATCTGTACCCTGGGAAAACAGAAAACCCTTTTTAACTTTCATCTGCTCTCTTCCCCATGGTGTCTGTGTCCCTCCGGACTGACTCTCTGGAGGTCACCTGTGTGTTGGGCTGGAAGCCAAGTATGAAGCAAATTGTAGCAAAGACCTAGTGGCTTTGTTAAGCGGTCAGAACACTCTCCACAACTGATAACAAAGCCTTGTTTCCGCACATATCATTTACTTTGCCCTCACTACCACAACAAAGGACCCTCAGACATGACACTTACTTTTCATTCATTTCAAGACACCAAATTTCTAGCTCCATGGAATCTCCCTGTGGATGGAACAAGTGAAAATATTTCAGTTTTATCGCTTTTTAATTTAAATTGTCTTTTTTTCTTATTACGAAGGACTATACTGTGATGTATTAAAAAGCATAAATATCAAAAAGAAAATAAATATCAACTTAACAAATCAGTTTTCTAAATATGCGTGAAATTACATCACATACATACATACACACATAGCTCACTTTTTTTCTTAATAAATACATTATGGAATTTTCTTATAATTAAAAATTCTTCATTATTTTTAATGGGTACATAGTAGTCCACCACATGATCATCACTTTATCCAATCAGTTCCCCTTTCTTGGACACACAGATTTTTTTGCTTTGTTTTGAGAGGGTCAAGAAGCACTATATTTATTTTAGTTGTCACACTGGTTGTTCCCCCCTGGGCCCAGGACTCAACCCCAGGGGTATGTGGTTTGCATCCTTAAAGAGGCAATTGACCTAACCGCTACTCCACCAGGGCATGCCACAGATTTATTCTAATTTTTCACTACTACAAATGATACCATGACAAACAACCTTCAGAGTAAAACTCTGTACACTCCTGAATTAATTTCTTTCTTCTACCCCATCCCTACACCTCAGCCTCGGGTTTTAAGCCTGGGTCCATGGCTTTCACAGCCTGAGCCTGAGCCTCCTGAGGAAGGGGACTGAATTAATTTCTTACGGCAAATTTCCAGAATTAGAATTGCCAGATAAAAGACTACATATGCTTCTAAAATTTTCAGTGTGCAGTTCTATATTGTTCCTCAAAAAGGTTGACACTTTAAATGACAGTCTTTCCCTCTAATTCTATCGAGGGTAGTTTTAGGTGACACCCACATTTAAGGAATACCTTAAAAAGCTCCTTATTTAAATGTTATCTTTTTAGCTGTCTGATATGCTTAGCCAAACAGTTCAGCCTCTCTATGTGTTACTCTGAACAGAGTCTGGTGGGTGCGAGAGAAAAAGAAAAGACTAAAGCCAGAATCCCTCAACCCTGTAACACTCCAGTGTGTCATTTACTGAGGACAGTCACGTACCTATGAGTACCATTAAACTTTTTACTAATCAGTTGGAAGAGGGCTATTTTTTTAAGCTTAGGAACAAGAGTTTGGGCTAGTTTGTGGAACAGAGAACTCTCACTTGTTCTAGATAAAATTTAAATATCCATCCTTCTCATCACACTGTCATTTTAAATGGCATGATGAATTCTGAATTTCCTCTCCCAAAAATCAAGGGATAACTAGAGATAGGAAGTGTATAAGACACACTGCTGTGGTCTCTCCAGGACGATCAGAACAGTTTATCATCAGATTTCCTGGGAAAGGAGAGAGTTCTTCTATGAATTCCTTTTGGAACCCTATGGATCACTATGGAAAAGAATTCGTAGTATAAACTGGAAATTCAATAAAGAAGAATAAGAAGTTTTATTTGATGCTGAGGTTTCCATGGAATAAATATTGACATCATTTATTCAACAAAATTCACTGAGAGCAATCCCAAGCTCTGTGCTAGGCCCTGAGGACACAGAGACATTTATATTCTGCCTCATTTCAAAAAAAACTGAGGACTTATAAAGATAAATAAGATGTGGCATAGCTGCTGACCTCAGGAATGAGAGAGGTTGGAGGATGAAGAGGAGCTGGAATGATAACCTTCTCTAAGCATGTAAGGTTCGTGAGAAAACACTGCTTTGCAAGACTGTAAAGGGTGTGTGTCGGCTTGGTGGCGTTGGGGATGGGTTAAGTCATCTGGTCAAAGTCACTCAGCTGGCATCAGAATGTGGATCTGTGTAGTCCCAAATTACATTTGCCTTTTATTAATACAATACCACAAAGTGTTCCAACCTTGTAGTAAAAATAGATTAGTGACACGTGAGTAACAATATGTGCCTCAATCCTCACATGAAACATGGTGAGCAAAGGCACATTGAAAAAAGAACCCTAATATAGTAAGTCAAACGCTAGAAACCTATAAACAAAGCATAAGGAAGCAGTCACTAGACAGGGAGATTTTCTAGAGCATGAGAGGCTTGAAGGATGAGCAGAAACATATCACATATAGATAGTATATATGAAGAGGGCAAAGAGCCTGTTCCAAGTGTTGGAATAAGTAGAAAAGTCATGACCTCAGCAGACTAGTAAGTTCAGAGAGGAAAGGGGCAGGAATAAGGCTGAGCTGACCACATGTGGAACTCCCAGTGCAATTTAAAGACGTTACTGTGGCCATAGCCTTACCTCTGAAGTCTTGAGTGAGATCTCCACACACATAGATCTCCCGACAGCTGGCAGCTGCCCTGCCAGTGCCTTCTTTGCTTCATGTGTAACCTCTGGGATGTCTTTGATTGCTAAGTTGAACTAGAAAACAAAAAGGACTATAAGAAACATTATGGAAAGTAACGTATGTAGTAAGTCTGTGGGTTAACGAAGACATTGCTTTGACTAATTAAGGGCATTCATCCACTTCTCCCTTCCCCATTAAGAGATATCCTGCATCAAATTCCCAAATTTCAGACTGAAAAAGTCAACTGCCTATGACAAAGATTAGTTAACAGTATGCTATTTTTGTCCTCTAAAGGCTTAAGCTTTTTCACCTATCACAGTGGAAAAACCACAGACTAAATCGAGGACTAACATTCGATAAGGAACACATTTTCCAAGTGAATGGCTCAAGTAGCATTAGATATTTGAATGTTATGACTTAGTAAAACTATACACAGTATTATTCCTTATCACTGTACTTGCGGTTCCCTGTGACAAATACAACAGTAAACCCCTTAGCAAAGAAGAGGAATTTTACCCAATCCGAACCCGTCGGGGATGAAGACGAACGAGTGCAAATCTTCTCACCAAGTCGAGCCTGGACAATCACTTGGACAGTCTTGAAAAAAGCAAACAAACAAACAAACAAAACCAAATATGAAAGGTCTTAAGTTGATTTGTTTCCCAATGAAGTTAAAATCCTCCCAATGCAGAGTTAACAAGATGCCAAATATTATAACTATGCTCCAGGAAAGAGTAGAATTAAAAATGCTCAGGGAGAGATAGAAAAAAAAAAACACTCTACAAAAATATAATACTGTAAACGTTCCTGAGGGCATACTGTCAACCTATCAGAGGGGTTATTGTTTGATGCTTGGAATCTGGAATATTCTCATGGCAGAAGGAAACTACATGGCAGCTCTGATTTTCACAAGGAAACAAGTCCAACCGTATGTTTAAACAGTCACTGCCACACATTTATATAATCATAGTAGATTTAAATTAAGAACTTCACAATTATTCATATCATTTGGCCCATATGGCAAAAGTCTTCCAACTAATTTTACAATCAGAATCTATTGCATTGATTGTTCTTCCTGGAAGTATTGAGAGAAAGGAGTGACGGAAGTAGAAATGATTTTTAGATTTAGGAAGCTGTAACTCTAAAGCATTCAAAATTCAGTTTCAATTATTCATTTACCTAGAAGGGAAAAATAAATGAAAGTTAAGACATCATAGTCAGTGGATGCTCAGGGAAAGAAACCGCAAATGCTGTCCATTTCATCCAGTCTTTGTTCCCACCCCAAGGAAACAACAATCTGTGCCAATAACCTGGCATAACAGCCTGACATTTCTACAAGCAGCCTTGCAAAAAAAATTTTTTTGAACAAGTAGCTGTGAAAAATTGGAAGTTACTTTCTTTTTACACCCCCAGTACCACCCCCAAACTTCACAGTTTGGTTTACAACAGACAGAAGTATCCCTTAAAATGGGCAAGCTGCAAGCTGTTAGGCTGTATTTCCAAAAAGGGAGAAGCAGGAAGTTATTTCTAACAGCACCAGGCACAAGAGAATTTATTTATTACCTTGAGGGCAAAAAATTTAATGAACTTGTCCAGGTCTTTTCTGTCTTGGGAATTGAGATCAGTTTCCATTGCCTATAAGAATCTAAAACAGAAATGAAAAGTGTTGAAAAATGTGATGAATATCCTTTAAAAGATTGCTCCATCAAAGCATACACAGATGACACTACCCATTAGCTGTATGAGTAGTCACATGGCAGGGGAAAAATTCCCTGCAATGAAAGATATCGAAGTTAAAAATATTGATATACTATCTTTTGAGGAAAATTAATTACACGCAAAGAGCGAAATCTAGGAACCCCCCAAAAATGGATGAGGATATATATTTTACCTAAATTTTGAGATTTAAATATAACTTAGTGACAAGCACTGGTGGCTCAAGGCGGCTGAGAATTGTGAATCATGTAAAAAAAGCCCAAGAATCTATGTTCATAATCCAGAGCCCAGTGGAAAACAAATAATGCCTCTTCCTCTTCTCTCTTCCTTCCTTCCTCTTAAAAAAATATGTGTATGTATATACATACATATAACTTATAGTTTTTTTATGATCCAGTATATTGAGGACAAAGTTTTAATGAGACAAAAACTTTGCTAAAGTATAAAATAAGTTAATGAGTTATAATCCTTCAAAAATCAATTTAATAATTGGGGAGTTTATAGACCCTTTTGAGAATTCGATGACAAGACAAGCCCTTTCTCAAAAAAATGCACATATATAGAAATGTTGGGATATACTTTCAGGCATTATATAAATTTCATAGATTTAATGAAGCATTTCATGAAGACTTGATAACCCCCAGGCTGAACTGGTTTGAGATGGAGCTAGGATGACAAAGACAGCATTTAGAGAGATGAGGGCATGAGCAAAGGAGAATAAGAAACAGAGAGAAAAATGGGTTTTTAATTCAAGTATGCCAGCTTTCCAAAGGACCGTGTATGGACAGGAAAGCAGTATAGCTGGTTAGGGGCAGACCACGAGTCTTTATTGCAATGTCAGAACCTGATCTGCACTTGGTGGGTCAGAAATGCAAGCCCCTCCAGGGTTCTGAGAGGAACTAACACAATCAGAATGCTAGTATCATCCAAGTGGTGCTTCCGAGACACAGCTTCACTACATAATGCAATTGTTTTGAGTATGGAGAGCAGGGAAACCAACTAGGTCCTTGACAATAATTCAGGCTTGAAGTCAAGGCTAAAACTCTAGTGTAGACACAGATCTGGAAACAGTATGGATGAAAGAGCCAACAGAATTTAAGGACTGATTGCAGAATAAGGTTAAAAAGAGAACCAGGGGCTTAAACTTGGGTAAGAATCTGAGAAGCAAGTTTAATAGGGCTTTACTTCACTCTGATGGTGGTAAAGTAAACTGGTACAGCCACTTTGGAAAATAGTATGAAATGCCCCCCAAAGTTAAAAAGACCCACCATATGATCCAGCAATTCCACTTCTAGGTAGCTAGGTAATAAGGAATATGAAGACACCAGTGAAAAGACACATGCACCCTGTGTCCACAGCAGCACTATTGATGACAGCCGAGGCACGGAAACAACCTAAGTGCCCACAAACAGATGATCGGGTAAAGGGGATGCGGTGCATATACATGATGATACTCGGCTATAAAAAAAAAGTTAAAATCTTACCATCTGGACAAAATGGGTGAAACTAGAGAGGACTGTACTAAGAAATAAACCAGGAGAAATATGAATACCAGATTATTTCACTGAGACATGAATACCAAGAAACAGAACTAGTGGACAAAACAAAAAGTAGCCCTTGGACTCTGACAATAGAACTGAGGTTATCAGAAGGATGAGAACAAAGGGAAGAGAAGATGGGTAGTGGAAAAGGACTGTCAGAATGTGGTGGTAGTCGGGTCCTAGTGGTTGAGCAATTAAGTCTGTGACCCCTGGCTGGGCATGGTCCAGATATACCCCAAGGATCCAGGTTTGACCCAAAGCCAGGAGGGACAACCAGATGGATGCCCAAATTAAACAAATCAGTGTTTCTTCCTCCTCTCTCTTGCTGCCTGCCTACTCGCCTTTATTCCTGCCTGCACCTTTCCTTTAAAAAAGAAAGAAAGAAATGTGGTGGTAGGCACTGTGATATATATTTGATAAGGATTAACCTGCAGTCTTAAAGCTTGTGTAGTGTTGGTGTGCCCTGGTGATCTAGTGGAAAGTCCTCTGCCTCTGGCCGGCACAAGCCACATCCAAGCCAAGGACCAGGGTTTGTACCCTAGGGCCAGGGGGGAACAACTAAGATGAACAAAATCAAATAAATAAAGGACTTCTTCCTCCTCTCTCTTCCGTCTTGCCTGTCTGCTCGCCTTCCTTCCTGCCTGTACCTTTTTAAAAAATGAAAAAAAAAACAAAAAACAAAAAAACCTTAGATATTTTTGCAAAAAACGTTACCTCGATAAATATGTTTTTAAATGAAAACTAGGGAAGCCAAAGAGAAAACTAGCTCTAAGGAAAGGTATAAACACAATGAGCGAGCTGAAACAAGAAACAACGAGCACAAGTGTAAACCGCCACTGCTGCCGCCACCGCGGGACGTGGTGAGCTGCACAGGTCCCGGGCGGGCAGCTCCGGGTGCGCACCAGCGTAACCCAACCCAGATCCATTTATAAACGTTCCAATAACCCACAGGTCCCTCTGTGTCCCCTCTAAACTCTCCAAAAGGTCACCATTACTCTGACTTCTATCACCATGGATTATTTCTGTCTCTTTAGAATTTCTTATACATGGAATCAAGCAGAATTGTTTTGTGTGTCACTTCTTTTTCTCACCATTCTGTCTGAAAGGTTCATCAATATTGCTGCATGGAGCAGTCTATTCTTTTTTCACTGTAGTACCCCATCTGACAAATAGTTATGTGTCTCTTGATGAAGCTCTGGTCAACGATGGATTGCACGTACGATGACAGTCCTGTGATAGGTTGTATCACATAGCCTAGGTATGTAGCAGGCGATGCCATCTAGGTTTGTGTAATAACATTCTGTCACATTTGCATGACAAAATCACCTAATCACACATTTCTCAGCACAGGTGACACATGACAGTATTCCACAATTTATTTACAAATCTCCTGTTGATTCACATTTGAACTGTTTCCTGTTCTTAGCTATTGTATTTGTGATGAGTCTTGTTGAACACAAACCATCACTGCTACCAGAGGTAAAGCCAGGAGTGTCATTAACATTGTGTGATAAAAGTATAGAGATAATTGGCTTTAATAGATACTGACACACAGTCTTCTAGAACCTAGAAACACTTTTTTTTTTTTTTTTTTAAAGGAAAGGTACAGGCAGGAATGAAGGCAGGCAGACAGGCAGACAGCAAGAGAGGAGAGGAAGAAGCACTTTATTACCTTTAGTTAGTTGTTCACGTTGGTTGTCCCACCAGTCCCAGGTCTTGAACCCTGACCTTGGGATGCATGTGGACTGTGTCCAGCGGGTACTAGACTGCTAGGTCATCAGGGCGCGCCACATCTGTACAAATGTACACTCCCAAGCAGTGGACGAAATTTCTGGTTCTTTACAACTATGTTATGACTTGCTACTGCTAATTCTTTCATTTTAGATATACTTTTGGGACTGTGGTAGTATTTCATTTAATCTACATTGTCATTGATGATTAATGATTGAAAGATGACATTTTCTCTACTAGTACCTTTTCATGTTTATTACTCATCTAGATATTCTCCTTTGAGAAATACTAATTCAAGTCTTTTGATATTTAAAAAAATTTGGTTGGCTTTTTGTATTATGTAAGTTTAATATATACACATACATATAAATGTTTGAACATTTTATACTTTATAATTAGACATCTACATAGATACACACACATATTTTCTCTCAGTTTATGGTTTGCCTTTCTTATCTATTTCTTTTCATGAGAAACTGGATATGCCAACAAACATGGCCAGATTACAAATGTAAAAACAGAACTCTGACCCACACCTGCAGCAATCAGTCCAAGAAGCCAGCCTACTATTGCCAGTAATTATCCCCAGGAGCCAACCTACTATCTATAATTACTTGTTAAGGAAGTCAGACTATCTCTAGCATCTATCTCTAGTAGAGGAAGCTTAATAACAACCCCTGTAAAAACTGGTCTCAGACAGCCAGGACTTGATTAATAACTGACAACTTCCCTAATTTTTGCCTCTCCTTTCTTCCAACATAGGACCAACCAGAGAAAGCTAAGCATGTACCCCTAGTCAATCACATTGGATGCTCTCACTCATAGCTGGGCCTCACAGTTTTCCCATGCAAACAGCCCTCAATTAGGACACAGTGGAAGCCTTCCTTCCCTTTTCTCCACTATCCAGCTTCCCACGCAAAGCCTGCCTGTGAGACTGTCAAAGGCAAGTGAAGGCTCACTCCCAGTTATGGCAATCTCTGAATAAATGACCTTTGCCAACTCTCATATGGGTGGTCTTTGCTAACTTCCACACCAAACAGTTTTATTGAGATGCTACTATAAAAATGATGTATTGGAAGTGTAAAATTTGTTAAGTTTTGAGATACATATATGATTGAAAATCAGCACCATAAAGTAATGAATGTCCCATTACTCCCCCATGTCTCCTCATGTTCCCTTCAATCCCCACATCCCTAAACAACCACTGAGAAGCTTTCTGTCACTTCAGATCCCTAAATGGATTTTCAAGAGTTTTATATAAATTAAATCATACTGTACATGCTCTGCCTTCTTTCACTCAGCATAATTATTATATTTGACCATATTGTGTTCTACAACAATAATTCATTTATTTATATTTATATTTATTTTTATTTACAGTCTTTTGATGACCAAAAGTCCTCAATTTTAGTAGATCCAAATTATCAACCTTTGATGGTTAGCATTTTTTCATGTTATTAAAATAGTTTTGGGTGTCCCCTGGTGGAGCAGCAGTTAGGTCAATTGCCTCTGAAAGAGTGCTAATCACATGCCCCTGGGTTCGAGTCCTGGGTCTGGGGGAGAACAACAAGAGTGAACAACTAAATAAAAATAATAAAATGCTTCTTCCTCCTCTCTCTTCCTGCCTGCCTACCTTCATTCCTGCCTGCACCTTTCCTTTGAAAAAAAAAACAAAAAACCCAAACATATAATAAATAAAATATATATAAAAATAAAGTATTTTTTTCTGATCTCAAAGTCATGAAAATATTCTCTAACATTTTCACCTAGAAAACATTATTGTTTGCCTTTCAAGTTTAGCTTTATGATCTATTTCAAATTAATTTTTATATATGGCGTAAGTTCAGAATCGAGGTTCATTAATTTTAATAATTGGTTCACAGTTTACTTAATGGGTTGAGTTAGAAACAGCAGAAGATCCATCTGAAAATGCCAACTCTGGAACTAATGGAAAAGATTAAGACTGAGGTTAAAGCTGGAAGATAGAAGAAATAAATAACTCCCAAAGACAGTTAAAACTACAGTAGTAGATGTGGAGGGAAATAGAAAAACAAACAAACAAACAAAGATTTTAGGAAACTATCTGCAAAAAAGAACTACAAAAAGAAATACACGTATTAACTGGAGGAGGGAGAGAAATAATTTCTGAGCAAAAAAAATTGAAATCAATGGGAAATAAAATTTTCAAGATAGACGGGATGGTCAAACAAAAAGTTCTTGTGAGGGAGGCAAAACTTTACCCACTTTTGGATTTTAGCTGGAAATGTAAACAAAGGAAACCATCATGCTTATTAAAAACCTCAATGAAAAGTAACTCAAAGTGGTGGCACAGGATAGCAGTTTATGAGTGATTTCCAACAAAGAACATAAATTTCAGAGAAATGACAGGACAAAGGAGAACAGTGTTAGGTTTCTAAAGGCAGTGACCTGTGGGAAGGTAAATTCAAGAAGGAAGCTAATGGAGTGGTTTGTAGATTCCTCTGGTGCTTTCTTTGGGCTGATAAGAGTCTGTCTCTAGTAAAAGGAGAATTTATATCCTGCCTTAAGACAGAAAACTGAAGGGTAGAGAGAGGTTCTCCAGCACTTGCTGCTGAATTAGCTTCAGCTCAAAATAATTTTTAGTCAAAGGTGCATGTTTGCAGATGACATATTCTGTCTTCCCTCATTCTCAAGAGGTGAGAAAAAAGATCACTGGACTGGCTTATGCACCTTTGAGAGTAAGGTTTTGGGTTGGTAGTAAAGAACCAGGTCAGACACTTTTGAGAAGTTAGATAGGAAAAGAGCTCCTGAGGGGCACCTGAGCAAAGTCATAGGGTGGGGGAAGAAACCAATGAAGGAGAAATAAAAGACCCGGAGGAAATAGTTGTAGAAGTAAGATGCCACAGAAGAGTCTACTGTGATCAGAACAGGTTAAAGTTCCAAACGATGCAAAGTATAAAGGATTTGTCTTTTGGAGCCTGTCACCTATACATCTGACAGCATTCGAAATGCAGACCTTCTTACTTTTGGTTAAAAAGAACAGTAACACATATTAAAGTTAAAAGAAAAAGACCTTTTAAAGGGTTAAGGAGCTCAAGGGCCTGAAGCTACAAAAAACGGTTCTGAGCTACTACCTGTGCTGGAAACTCAGGCTGCCCCGATTTTGCACTGAACTGGCGGATTGTGTTCCACCACCAGGGCACCTGCCACGGCAGACATTACAACGGCCCAACAACTCCTGTGACTTCTGGTACCACGGAAAGGACAAAGGGGTTATGTAACTAGTTAGAGCTCAAAGGGTGAGTCTCCACTGGGGAGAGTTCTCTCTGAGGCGTCAGAGCTTGCTGTTGTTAGGCCTAATTCATCAAGCAGCTAGTTCATCCTTTACAGTATTCGTGCAACATAAAGTTGACTCTCTGCTTGCTCTTTGCAAAAATTCCTCTTATGAGTGCACCAAAGACTGTAAAGGGAAATCTGGAACAAATCTGAAAAAAGAGATCTACAAATGAATTCCTTCCTGCTTTCTGCCCTTTGCTAGATGAGCCAGTTACCAATTTCTTCAAACTCTTGCTTATACACATCATTTATATTTACCACATTTTAATTTCCACAAATATCATTTTAGTCCAGGTCTCTTTTCTTATCTAGAAGAGACTGTTGGTGAGATACTTGATCTTTGAGGATATGCCACCACAAAACATTCCACTTCGGTATAAAGATTATTTTAAGCTGAAGCTATTTCAGACACAACATATATAGATAGAAATCTTGGAACTTCCCTTATTTAACTAAAAGCAGAAACTTCTGAAAAACAAGGACTGCCACAAATTCCCTATTTACATTGGCTTCTATTTCCAAGACAGAGACCAAGAGTAAACTGCTATCAATGCCCGATCAGGGCCAGGAAGAAGACAGATTACTGTACCTATATAAACAATTATTATTACAAATGTTCTTACCTCCCATTTGTTCTCCTAAAGAAAACTATTTGTTCTTCCCATAAAAGCCCTTTCTCCCCACTCCTTTCTCTTACCTAATTCTAACAAACATTATTCACTGAACACTTCACTGGTATAAACTTAGCAATCATTAGTAAATGCTATCTTTCTCTTGCTAGTCTGGCTTTTGTCACTTTAATTTGCAGGCCCTAGATACAGAACTTAAAGAGTACAAAACTAAGAGAGTATAGGAAAATTTTTCCTCCCCAACGCCTCACCCTAGATTACACTGTAAACCTCAGTCAAACCACTTAAAAATTAATCTTAGCAAAGCATTATGTAATATTTTTCCTTTGCTTCTGACCTTTTGGCAAACTCCTAGTTGACCTTCAATATTCCCCTTAAAAAGTCAGCAGGGAAGAGGTGAAGTAATTTTGGAAAGGTATCAGAGTCCGGCTGGCACTTTCAAGAGAGATCTTGGTCACTGAAAGTAGAAAACAAATGTTGATGCTGGGCCAGGGTCTAGTTCATGGACACACATGCTCAGGAAACTAATTGTATTAGTTTTGTGGACAGTTTATATACCATACATTCAAATTATTGAGAAGTAAAACTGACAAGTAGAGAGAGAAGCATCAAGTGATCATCCTGCTGCCTCTTCTAAAAGGAGGCCATTTTGGGAAATTAAAACATATCAGATGGCTGGTGCGCTCTGGTGGGACAAAGGTTAAGTCAGTTGTCAACAAAGGACAAAGGCCTCATACCCCTGGGTACAAGTTCCAGGTCCTGGGTGGAAACAACCAGTGTGAACAACTAAAATGGAAATAAAATAAAATGCTTCTTCTTCATCTCTCTCCCTGCCTGCCTGTCTGCCTGCCTATTCACCGTCATTCTAGCCTGCACCTTTTCTTAAAATTAAAAAAAAAAAAAATCAGCTGGTTAACTGATATCATCCCACTATGAGACTCATATATACTCCTCTATCTCATGATCAAGCAAGTCAAAATTCTGCAACCAAGGCACGCCCTGGTGGAGCAGCAGTTGTGTCACCTGTCTGCAAAGGAGAAAGTCACATAACCCTGGATTCGAATCCTGGGGGAAACAAACCAGTGTGAACAACTAAATAAAAAATAAGTAAAGATGCTTCTTTCGCTTCTCTCTGTCTGCCTACCTGCCTACTCGTCTTCCTTCCAGCCTGTACATTTCCTTTAAAAAAAAAAAAAAAAAAACTACAACCAAGAATTGACAAAGTCTTCTTTTTTTTTTTCAAAGGAAAGGCACAGGCAAAAAAGAAAGGAAGAAGAAGCCTTTATTTATTTAGTTGTTCATATTGGTTGGTTCCCCTGCTCCAGGGACCTTGGGATATACGTTTTTAACTGTATTTTACTTTTCTTTCAATTTTACAGACCACTGCCCATTTGCCATTATTACCAATATATTATAATTGCCAAAGATTCTATATTAAAGGTAAAGACTCCCAGATGGGATGGGTTTTAGGATAATACATCAGTTGCTAGAGGACTCAGCCAAAGTTGGGTGCAAACTCTTCTGCAAGCTTTCACATTTCTTGTTCCTTTCCTGAAAAGATGCTGAATATGCAACTTCATCAGAGCTACGCACTACTTATTAATTAAGTCTTCACCCTAGGGATATAACCCAATTACTATGTATAATTTCAGATATTTATGAAAAATTCTATGCAGTTCTATATATATTTAATTAAATTTACCAAGCGCCACTTCAAAAAAAATGGCTTAAGCCAAATATTTATCATGATGTTTCCTCAGATATTTCTGTCCCTTTCAGCTCCATCAACAGCTGTTTTCCCCAGATTCGTCACTTGTAGCTTTTCTCATCTGAAAAATAACTTCATTTAAGGAAAGCCTTTCTTTATGACTGAAGACACTTAAAAAAACTAAAACTATTTACTGGACCTTGAAAAACAATGTCAATTTAACAAGAGTCTCTTGCATATCATTTTCATGAAAAGAAATTAATAACAACAAATAATTCTTTAAGGTTCCCAAATTGTTTAAATTAAATGTACCATGTGAAAACATTTTTAAAAAATTACCTGGAAGAGAAAGGAGGAAGAAGCACCCTCACTTTATTTTATTCAGTGTTCATACTGGTTGCTTCCCTCTGAGCCCAGGACTTGAACCCAGAGGTATGTGGCCTGTGCTCCTTTGGAGGCAACTAACCCAACTGCTGCTCCACCAGGCCACACTATTATTTATACTTTAACAAAACAAAAAATACTATTAAATAAATTCTCCCTTTGTCATGTAACAGACGTAGATAATTACCAACATTCAGATACTAAACAAAAGTTTCTGCAACAATGCTCAGACACAAATGATATAATTAACTAAGGGAAATGCACACTTAACTGAATATGGGTCTTCTACATACTTTCATATTGAAATGCTAATTTTAGGTTAAAAATATGTTGGAAGAATTTTACTTATATGGGCATATAGAAAACATTTATCTCAACTATTTTCCCAATCCCCATCTAAAAGTGCATAAATATAAGCTATAAATAAACCCCGAAGAGAGCATAAAAGAGGAAATATCAAATGAAAGATGTCAACAAAACACTGCAGAAAAATGAAGACTGGTTAAGCATGAAAGTTTCAATGTTTGTATTTATTTCCACTCACTCTTAAAACATTATTAAAATGACAAAACAAGAGGACTTTAAGAAGCATAAATGAGAACAGGTGTGGAAATAACAGCATCAACGTTCTGGAAGATGGAAAGTAAAAGGAACAGATAAATGACTGAGCAGAGCTGACACCCAAGCCAGTAATAGAGAAATCCTCACCAGGGCAAGTTCATCTAAACCAAAGATCTCAAGAAAGGCTTGAGAATTTAACATAACCAGATATTTATCCACATAGGGTGGCAGATAGAGCTGAACAGACGGAGCTTTGGGAAAGTCAGCAAGGCAGCAGGTAGATCCTAGTCCCCAGCCCATCTCCTCCACAGCCCCACTCAGGCTGGAACTATCCTTCCTCCCTAATGTTAGAACACTAGATGTTAACTTTTTGGAAACACAGAATCAATAAGATGCAGGACTTCTGTTAACAAAGTCCACCTCTGGGTCCTCTTCACTTAGCTTAAAAGACAATGGTAAGGCTAGCCCTGTCGGCTTAGTAGTTTAACCCCCTGGGCATAGTTCACGTAAATTCCAAGGCCCCTAGTTCAAAACCTTGGGTCTGGGCCAGGGTGGGATGTTGGGGATAACTACCAAGATGAAATAAAGTGTTTCTTTTTTTTTTTTAATTAAAAAAACCCTAACAGCAGCGGAACGTGCAAAAGAACGAATGAAGCAAGACCACTCTCTAACTCCATACACAAAAATGAATTCAAAATGGATTAAAGACTTGGATGCAAGACCAGAAACCATAAAATACTTGGAAATTAACAGGCAAGACATTGCAGGACATCAGCCTCAGAGAGCTCTTTGAAGACTGAACTCGAGCAGCAAGGGAAACAAAGCCAAAAATAAGGTGGGACTACATCAAGCTAAAGGGCTTCTGCACAGATAAAGACATCTTCACCGAGACAAAAAGACAACCTACAGACTGGGACAATATATTTGCATTTCATCTCTCTGACGAGGGCTTAATATCCAAAACATACAAAGAACACATAAAACTCAACAACAGAAGAAAAACAACCACCACCACCCAATCAAATGGGCAGAATTGGAGAGACATTTCACAAAAGACACATAGATGGCCAACAAACACATGAAAATATGTTCTTCACTTGTTATTAGGGACATGCAAATAACAATGAGATATCACGTCGCATCTGTAAGACTGGTTATTATTCAAAAGTCTGGAAACAACAAATATTGGTGAGGATATAGGGAAGAGAACAGTTTTGTACTATTGATAGGAGTATAAACTGGGACAACCTTTATGGAAAGCAGTATGGAGATCCCTCAAAAAGCTGAAAATGGAAATCCCACAGGATCCTGTCATCCCACTTCTGGGTATTTACCCAGAAGACACACTAACATTAATTTCTGGAGATATATGCATCCCTATGTTTATTGCAACATATTTACAATAGTTAAGAGTTGGAAATAGTATCTAAGAGCCCACTGCCAGATGAATGGCTAAAGAAGACAGGATCTATATGCACCATGGAATACTACACAGCCCTTAAAAAGAGGAAACCCTATCATTTGCAACAACATGGATGGAACTAGGGGTTATGCTATGAAAAATAAGTCAGAATAAGAAAGACAAATACCAGATGATCTCACTCATATGTGGAATAAAAAGAAACAAATCAAGGACAATCTAAACAAAAACTACCACTTAAATATTAAAAATAGAACTGAGGTTACCACTAGGGAATGGAGTAGGGGGTGAGGAGCGGGTGCAAGTGGTGGTAGGGTCCACCGGACAGTGGTGAAGAACTTTCAGTAATTTGGTGGAGGGCAGGGTGTGTTGTCATGTACCTGAGGAATGGGGCATTTGCACATATGGGTTTATATTATTTTGTAAAGCAAAGTTACCTCAATAAATATTAAATTTATTATATTTATATAAATATATTTATTATATTTATATAAATAAATAAAACAACACTGATAGAGGCATATCCTGGTTGCGTAGAAGTTGGGTCTGCCACCTCCAGCAGAGCAGTCCATTTACATGCCAAGGACCCCTTTATATCCAGGGTGGGGAGGAGGTGGGGGGGGGGGACAATGAAGATAAGCAACTAAATAAAATAAATGGAGTGCTTCTTCTTCCTCTTCTCTCTTCCTTTGCATGTCTTTTTTCCTGCCTGCACTTTTCCTTAAAAAAAAAAAAAAAAAAGGAAAAGAAAAGAAACTTCAACCAATAGTGTATAGAGAATTTTCTTCTGGAGACAATGAATTGGAAAGGCTTCCAATCTTCTTCTGGAGACAATTTCTTATTATTTTGCATAAACACCAAAGTGTACACCTGCTGGATTTTATGTTAAGTATATGTTTAGCCTTGTTAAAAAACCCATCACAACTATATTCCAAAGCTATGGGAGTCTGGCTACACCATTTTGCATTCCCACCAGCAATGAAAAGAACACTCCTGTTCTTCCACATCGTTGTCACTATCTGGTGTTGTCAGTGTTTCGGGTTGTGGTTATTTTAATAGGTGTGTATCTCATTGCTGTTTTAATTTGCATTTCACTGACGACATACAATGATGAGTATCTTTTCATGTTTATTTGCCCTCTGTGTATCTTCAAAGCCACATCTGTGTATCTGTGAGGTGTGTTACATTTTTTACTGGGGTTGTTTGCTTTCTTATTGTTGTGGTTTAAGAGTTTTTGCTTGCAGCAAATTACCAGTGGAGAGTAAAACTACTGGATAAAATTCTGTTGGCAAATGGGATATTTTCACAATGCTCCCTCAGATTACTTATTAATTACAAAGTCTAGTGGTCACGACAAAGTGATCAAACATAACATACCAACAACTGAAAAACTGACATTATATCCCCCTTGATGTACTGCAGTAAGAAGGCTTTATTAAGTAGCTTTCCCACTAAGAACGTATAACCCAGATCTAACCACGAGGAAGCAATCAAATGAGGTCAAACTGAAAGACAAGCTTTTACAGAATAATGAGTTTGTACTCTTCAAAACTGTCATCTTATAAAAGATAAAAAAACTGAAGAATTGTCTTAAAATAAAGGCTAGTAAAGGGATAATAACTAAATGCAATCTGGGACTTGTTCCCCAATTTAAAAAACTGCCATTGGGGAAGAAGACTTGGTGATCCACTGGAGGGCAGGGTGTGTTGAAATATATCTAAGAAACGGGGAACCTATACACAGGAAATTATTTTAATGTGTAGAACAATTACTACAATAAAAAACAAATTTAAAAAACTGCCATAAAGGACAGGATTGAAACCACTGGTAACAGACTGTACCAGCATTATATCAATGTCACACTTCCTGAATGTGATACAATTAGACTTCGGTCAATGATCTTGTTCTTGGGAGACAGGAGCAATTTAAGGATTCAGGAAAAAAGGAAGAATGTACATATTATGATAGGATATAGTATGAAACGGAAGCAACGCTGGTGTGCCCCAGAGGCTAGGTGCTGCGAGCCTGCAGTTCCAGCACAGCACTCACAGAGAGAGCCACCAACAAGACCAAGTGACTAAAATGCTACTTCCTCTCTCTTCCTGCCTGTCTGCCGGTGCCTACCTGCCTTCATTCCTGCCTGCTTCCTTCCTCTTAAAATAAAAGTAATGCTATGTGGCAAAGAATGAAAAATGAACAATATGGTGTGAATCTAGGTGAAAAGTATAGGTGCGCTTAGAGTTAAGTAGGCAGAGTTTAGTATCCTGTCACGATAAATATGAACTCAAAATCTGGGGACATCTAACAACTAGGTGAAGTGAACTGATGTGGTCAGTACCCCTCCTACTACTAGCAGATACAATGCAAATAACATGACAATAAAAAAGTTCTGATAGGCAGAAGACTAGAGATAGGGGGAAATACTAGGTTCCCCCAAAAAGGTAAGTCAAAGCCATTGATGTAAGGAAAAACTGACGCCAGAGATCTGAGGCCTCTGGGGCAAGGTTGGGTTCCTCTAATGAACACATGAAAACAATAGTGGGGGCAGGGGTAAGACCTTGACCTCATGGGCAGGTAGAAACTCAGTTCCCTACACAAAGTCCCAGACCAAGTGCTCCTTGATCACAGAGGCCAGAAGAATCCTGGGGAAGTGATAACGAGGTCTGCCACCTGTCATGGCAAGGCTGGGAGCTGGACACATCACTCTCAAACCTTAAAAAGCACCACTCAGTAAGGTATATATAAAATCTATAATTATACAATCTACAAGCATTGTAAGACAATGGGAAGCTAAAATGAAAAATGAAAAACAGGCCCAGAACCATGGAAACCTATAGAAGCAGGTGGAAGCAAGAGTGATCATCCATAGCCCTACTGCCAGGTTCAAACTCTTCCTCTCAACTTTTAGCTAGATGAATTCAGAACCTAAAATTGACAAGGCTCTCAGAGGTAGGGAATAAGAGATGGTATTTTAGGGTACAAACTTGCAAGTAGTAATACAAAAAGGACTAGAGATATATATGTGAATATAGACTACAATATTGCATTATGAAACTTACTAAGAGACTAGGTTTTTTAATTATTACAACCACCAACGAAAAATAACTATGTGGTAGAATGCTAACAATTGCCACAAAAGGTGTACAACATTCTGTATACCATAAATTAAAACCATGTTATATATCAAATATATTTCAATGAAAAAATCTTAAATTACAGACTGTACGTAGAAATAAACAGCAGGAAGCACATCCTGGTGGCTCAGGTGCTAAGCTGGTGGCTGGGGCATGGACCATGCAAAGCCCAAGGACTGGGGCTGGAGCAAACAACCCAGAATACATAAGATAAATAAAAATGGTTCTTCCCTTTGTTACCTGCCTTTCAAATTCTTTTCCTTCAACTTTCCTTCCTCTCAAAAAAAAAGCACTATACATCTGAGATAGGAGAGTGGGCAAGTTAAGAGGAAACTTGCTTAACTGAGAACTTGTAACACATTGAAAGGGAACTTATCGCAGCTACAGCAATGCTAACATTTAAATTATTAGCAGCCAGCCAGTGTGAACATAAAAGAACTTGAGTTGTAAAGATTTGAGAATAACGTGGCCAGGAAAAGCAGCTTTGGAAAACTACAGAGTAAGCGACAGTGGAAATATAAACTAACTAGGAAAGACGAGGTGAATTTAGGATGCTGAGAGAGGTACTGGGCTAAATTTGAAAAATCACTTTATATACTTTTTCTCAAAAATTGAGATATAATTCGCATATCACAAAATTCACCATTTTAAAGTGTACAGTTCAGGATCCACCCTGTGGCTGAACACTAAGTAGGCGGCAGAGATGTGGGTCATGTAAAACCCAGGAACCAGGGTTCTTAAACCAGGAATGGCTGACTGGGAGCCACGTATGAACAATTAAATAAATTAAAATGAGTCCTCTTCCCCTCCCTCCTATCTTCCTCTTTGAAAAATAAAGTGTGCAACTCAGGGGCTTTTAGTATATCCACAAGGATATGCAGCCACCACCACAATTTCATCACATCAGAAAGACACCCCACATCCGTTAGCAGTTACTCCCCACTTCTCCCTCTCCACAGTCCCTGGCAACCACTACTGTACTTTGTCTCCGTTTCATATAAAGGAAATTATACAACATATGGCCTTGTGACAAGCTACTTTCATCTAGCATGATGCATTCAAGGTTGAATCTGTATCTTCATTCCTTTGTAAGGCTGAATAATATTCCACATATAATACTTTGTTGATCAATTTTCCAGCTGATGGACATTTCAGGTGTCTGTATTATTTTTGTCTATTATGACTAATACTGCTAAGAAAATTGATGTAGGCACATCTGGTGGCTTAGTGGATAAGTATGCTGGAAATAGTCCACATGCATCCCAAGAACCAGGGTTTGTGACCCAGAGCTAGATGGAATAACCATGATAAAGAACTAAATAAAAATAAATCTTCTTCTTCCTCTCTCTTTCTGCCTGCCTGCCTACTTGCCTGCATTCCTGCCTGTACTTTTCGAAAGAGAAAGAAGAATGAATGAATGAAAGAAAATAAAGGAAAAGAATATGTATGTCTTTGTATCAACATGTTTTTATTTTGGGGGGTATATACTTAAAAGTGGAATTGCTGGATCATGTGGCAAATTCAACATTTAACTTTTTGAGGAAGTGTCAAACTGTTTTCCAAAGCAGTGGTAGGTAGTATTTTACATTTGTTAATGGTTTTGTTTTTTGTTTTTGTGTTTTAGAAGGAAAGGTGCAGGCAGGAATGAAGGCGAGTAGTAAGGAAGGGAGAGAAGAGGAAGAAGCACTTTATTTCGCTGTTCCCATTGGTTGTTCTCCTGGCCTGGGTCTTGAACCCAGGCCACTGGGATGTATGCGGGACTGCTCCAGAGTGTACTAGACCACCAGACCAACAGGGTGCACCCTAATGGGCTAAATTTTAAGAGTAGGCTATAAAACAAGGATAAGAGACAAAGATGACAGACAGTAAGCATCAACCTTTCTTCTTTTCCATTTTCTTCAAGTACTTCCCTATTGTTCCACAGTCCCCCTGCTCCTCCTTTCCCTTGAATCCATAATCTATAACCTAGATAAATGTTATTGCTGTCTTCTTTTAAAATATTTTTAAAATTTGCATAAAAGATGGATTTTTCCCCCCCCTCAGAAAACATTTAAAGTTAGTTGTAATGTATGACTTCAAGCTAACTTTTTGTTTTTAACTCCATGCTCCTCCCTCCTAGGTCTTGAATTCAGGTCCTTGGGCTTCACATGGCCTGCACCTACACTGCTGAGCCACAGGGGTGGGCCTGAGCGAACTTTTAGAAAGTTTTTATTGACCTGCCCTGGTGGAATAGAAGTCGGGTCCATGGGGGCCTGGTCCATATACATCCCAAAGCTCTGTACTGGTATGTGGGTGTGGGATGGATGGAACACAACCAAGATGAACAATTAGTAAAATAAATAAAAATGCTGCTTTCTCCTCTCCCTGCCTGCCTGCCTACTCACCTTCATTCCTGCCTATACCTTCCATTAAAAAAAAAAGTCTTTATTAAGAAACTTTTAAACATCACTCAGTTTCAACAACTGTGGATCTTTCCTTCATCTTTGCCAGAAATACATATCATTTCTCCCTGAAATAAACAAATGTCATCCTAGTCCACAAGTATAATATAATATCTGGCACATATCAGAATAAACCAGATATTCATGGAGACAAACCCAAATGACCAAAATTCAAGAGATATAATAGACATAAGAAAGAGAGTTATCAGTCACAGACTTTAAAATAACTATGCGCAGGGAGAGGAGGTGGGCAAGTCAAGCAAAAGGGGTCAATTATATAGTGAAAGACAGAATTGGGCTCTTAGTGTCAAACTTAATGTATTATATACAAATTACAATGATGCACACCTTAACCCTATATCATGTGATAATGCAAGTTCCTTTAATGAAATTAAAAAATAAAGTAACTAGGCTTAACAGGTTCAATCAGGGTGTGCCCTGGTGGCTGAGGCAGCTGAGCTGCTGGTCTGCGGCCTGGGTATGAAGCTCAGGACTGAGGTGAAAAACCAAAAGGAAACAAATACATGTTTCTTCCTCATCTCCCTTCCTTCTTGTCTGCCTACCAGCTTTTGTCCCTGCCTTGCTTCCTTTCCTCTTTTAAAAAAAATATAAGTTGAATTACACAAAGCACAAAACTGAGAGTTTTGACATATCTTTGTTGTTAAGGCAGCTAAGGTGCAGATCATGTAAAACCCAAGGACCTGGATTTGAGACCCAGGCCTAGCAGAAGAAAAAGAAAAACTGAGAATTTGGAATGAGAACAAGAAACTAAAACACAAACAACAACAACAAACACAAGCTGTGGGACTGAAAATCAAAAACCACTAAATTAAAAGGGTGGTTGGGTCTAACAGAAGATTATACCAGCAGCAGACAGGCAGTGAAAGGAAATCGATACCAAAATAAAACATCCCAAACGAAGCACAGAGAGGCAAAAGGGCAGAAAATAGAGAAAAGTGCCCAAGAAACACTGAGAGGCCATGAACTTCTGGGACATTTTTCAGAGTGAATAGGCGCTATTTAAGGTATTTCACGATACCATTACAACAAGTACAAAGAGAGAGGTGAGGTTACCTGAGCCATAGAGAGGACAGAGAAAAGTCTAACATATGCGTAATTGGAGCCTCAAAGAGAAAGGAGAAAGAATAGAGAAGTAAAAGTAGGAAACAGATATAGCTGAGAAATTTCATGTTGAAGGGATTAAGAAAGAATAAAGTGAATAAGTATGGTGTGGCCAAATTACTAAAGTGTCGTTAAGTGAGCAAGAGACTAATAAAACAATAGTAGACAGCAGGGAGTCAATGCCGACTCTTTTAGATGTAAAGATTTAGGGACATCAATGTGAATTTAGGGGAAAAAGTAAAAGGAAATAAAGGGACTAGAACAAAAAGAGCAGGTAGAAAGTTATTTCAGTAATCCAAGTGAGAGTTGGTGATTAAAATAGTCAAAAAAGAGGAAAGAGCAAAAAATCTCAAGGAAACAACTGAATTATTTGGTAAGAGATTATATAAAAAGGACTTCAGATAATAAAACTGAAAAAAGATTAGTATCAATTATTGAAAAAAATAATTTCTATGTTTTTTAAGTCTTTTTTTTTTTTTTTTAAGAGGGAGGAAGGTAAAGAGAAAGGAGGAAACAGTCTTTTGCTTGTTTGTTTATTCTGGTTGTTCCCCTCCCCTCACCCAGGTGAAACATGGAAAGCCCAAGGATGGGTAGGCTTCAAGACCCAGGACCAGGGAAAGAAAAAAATTTGTTTTGTAAAGCAAAAATGTGAATACATAAATAAAAATGCTTTCTCCTCCCCTCTCTTTCTGCCTGCCTGCCTACTCGCCTTCATTCCTGCCTGCACCTTTTAAAAAAGTTTTTTAATAATAAACTGGATTATAAATTAAATACATTCATAAATATGTGAAATGAAACTCAAACTTACAAATTATCTAGAAATCAATAAAATGGTGACTCCTGGGCATCAAAATAAATAATATAACAAAAAGAGAAAGCAAAAGAAAATTTAGAGCCTCAAGTGCCTTTATAATTAGTATTCCAAACTAGAAAGCAAAATAAACCAAAAGAAAGTTGGAGGAGGGATTAAAAGATAAAAGCCAGAATTAAATAACAGTAATTTTCTGTTTAAAGGAAAGGTACAGGCAGGAATGAAGGTGAAGAGGCAGGCAGGCAGGAAGAGAGAAGAGGAAGCATCTTTATTTTATTTTTATTCATTTAGTTGTTCACACTGGTTGTTTCCCATGGTCCTGGGTCTTGAACCCAGGGTTATTAGAGGGTTCCTCCAATAAGCTGACCCACATTTACTCTACAATTAAAAGTAACTATTTAAAATCACTTTTAAATAATATCTGAAAGATTTAAAGTCTTAGAGATTAAGAAATTTTCAATTCCTTTAACATTTATTTATTTATTTTCAAGGAAAGATAAGGAATGAAGGTGAGTAGAGGCAGGTATAAAAGAGAGGAGGAGAAAACTATTTTTACTTAGTTATTCCTCTTGGTTGTCTCCCCAACATGGATGTGAATGAAGCTTGGGATCCAAGCAGACTGTGCTTGGCCAGAAGCAGACTACTACACCACCAGGGATCACCTCTTTTAAGATTTAAAAGCTAAGGTTAAGAAAAGTGTCTTCAAGGCAAAAAGAACTGGTTTACACTGTGCATTCTTCCAGATTAAACTGACTGTCTCAATCCTATCACCAACTACTAAAATGTTTTTGTTTTGTTTTTAAAGGAAAGGTGATGGCAGAAATGAAGGCAAGCAGGCAGGCAGGCAGAAGAGAGAGGAGGAAGTACTTGCATTTTTATGTAATCGTTCACACTGGTTGTCTCCCCTCCAAACCCCCTGCCCCCACTAGAACCTGGGAGTATGTGGCCTGCGCTCCTTTGGAGGTAATCAACCTAACCACTACTCTACCAGGTTGCGCCCACTACTTGTTTTTGGTTTTGTTTTGTCTCCACAATTTGAGGAAGAACAAGCATTCTCATGCACTTCATCTATTAAATACCCAAATGGGTGAGCCCTGATGGAGTAGCAGTAAGGCCAATCAGGGTTCAAGTTCCAGATGCACAGGGAAAGAACCAGTGTGAACTAAAGAAAAACAAAGTTGCTTCTTCCTTTCTCTTCCTGCCTGCCTGCCTACTCACCTTCATTCCTGAATGCACCTTTACTTAAAAAACAAAAAAAAAACAGTGCCTTATGTAAATTCATCTTATTCAACTCAACATTCCAAAAATTACTTTGAAGTCATATACACATAAGGTTTAGCTAAGCTTTGTTCAAATGTAAATTTTTACAAAAAAATCCCTTTTATATATTTTAAGACCTAAAAAAATAATGGTAACTCAAATATTAGTTGAATAGCCTGCATTTCTTAATAATGCTCTATAATACTTTAAATTCAATTAAAAAATAAAAACAAAAAAGTAAAAACAAAAACCTTAAGTTGAAGAATAAAGGGTCACAAGAATGAAGTTTTTATTTTTTAAGGAAAGGTATAGCGAGGAATGAAGGTGGGCAGGCAAGCAGGCAGGGAGAGAGAAGAGGAAGAAGTATCCTCAGTTTATTTTATTTTAGTTGTTCACAGTGGTTGCCTCCTCCAGGCCTGGGACATGAACGCAGGGGCATGTGGCTTGCTCCTTTTGAGAACAATGACATAACCACTGCTCCACTTGAGTATGCTGACAATGACGATTTTTTTTGGGTGTATTCTTTATTCTCTATAATCTAATAAGCATTCCAACCAGTGTTATGAATGTAATTACTTATCTCTTTCATAACAAAGTAAAAATGTTTAAAGGAAAACAAATATTGAATACAATTTTCAATATAGCACTCTCTAGATAAAACAATCTCTAGATAAAATTTCACTCCAGACAAAGAATCTTCAATAAATACCTTCCACTCCCACTTGAGCAAAATATCATTGTAGTGTTTTAGGAATGCACCTTATTGAGTGGGTGCAACAAATTTTAGAGTGGGTGAATTTTCTGAATAGTCAGAATTACTCTGGAAAAACCACTTCTTATAGTAGCACTTGGGTCTTAGAAGCTCGAAAGTTAGTGCCTCATGCTTCTTCTCACATTTAAACCATAGACATCCTGCTCTGAGTCATAAAGATCTTTGTTTTTTAAGGAAAGATGTAAGGAGGCAGGCAGGCCGGAAGAGAGAGGAGGAGGAAGTATTTTTATTCATTCTATTTGGTTTTTCATTTTGGTTGTTCCCCCAGCCCCAGGAAGTGAACCCAAATCTTAGAATGTATGTGGACTATGCTCAGTGGGAAGCAACAGACCTAAATGCTACTCCGAGAGGGCGCACCTGAGTCATGAAAACCTTAAAGCTATATAATGTTAGATGGATAGGGCAGGAAAGGCAATAGGAAAAAAGAGATTTATTGCCCTACTTCTTCCATACAGTACAATTCTAGTATGCTTATATGTTAGGAGTCCATTATGTCTAGCTGAGTCTTAGTTCTTAAATAAAACTATAATTTGAAGTGTTTAACAGCTGCAGTTTTTGCTTCGATTTTATTAACTGTTCTTGAGGAAAAAAATACAAAAGTACAACAAAAATGTTGGGTTTAAGTACACTGATAAGTAGTGTCAGGTGTCATAGTTTGCAATGCTTATGAAATATAAAGTTTAAAAATGCCATAGCCTTCTTAAACTTAGACCCAAAGGAGTATAATATGAAAATAGTGCATGAATTAATCATGTATATTTTACCATACAGATCCATGTATGCGACATTTACTCATCACCCATTTTATATTAAAAATATTAAGTTTGGATTCCATTCTAAGAATATTTATAAGACTTCTGCTTAGTTAAACAATGGAGTTCAATATATAGATAAAACTTGGAGCCGCAACATCCACAGATGGAAAGAACATTTATAAAAAGACACACGAAAACCTGGAAGTTAATTTAATGCAAATGAAGGGTCTGTTGTGTCTTATCATTGTTTCTCTCCTGTTGAAGGTGTTCAATTAATTCAATCACTTTAGGAGATTTATTGTAAAATAAACATAATTAGAGAAAATAGACATTTCTTCTTTAGTAGTCTCTCTCTGGCTTTGCCGTGGCCAGGGAGGAAAAAATAATAAAAGCGAAATTCTACGTGGACTAGGCCAGGCTAACTGGGAATTAATTGAATGGGAAAGTGAAGACTGAGACGAGTTAGTGATGAACCCAAGGAGTTGCTTGCCACTTACCCGAAGATTTGTTTAATGAGACTGGATCGCAGGTTTCCACAGGTCCTTCCACTGCCAGTAAGAAGACAGTCGTGAACTTTGGGTCCCCTTTTTCACTAGTCAACAGTCACCCTCACCTACACGCGGAGTACATATTTGGCACTCAACAAATCTTGATTGAATGAAAACCTTACCTCACTCATATTGGCACCCAGCCCCCGGCATTATGGCTCCACAAATTACCTCCAAAAAAACTTAAGGACTTAACTCAAAAATCCGAGTAAGTAGAGTCAAAAGCTCTGCGGAGTTTTTGTAAAGACTGGGAACAATCAGGGCCTATAGGGTCGACACCATCCAGACTCTCCAAAAAAGCTCCAGGGACTGAGCAGGAGGCTAGTTGGTACCCGACAGGCCGCAGATCCATAACCTCCCACCTGGGGGCGTTGAGAGACCTGGGGGTATCCCCCCACTAAAAAAAAGTTAGTACCTGAGAAGCTGCGACACAGACAGAAGCTCAGGGCTCTCATTACGGAGGCCGGTGCCTGGGGCAGGCCGGCCGCGACTACTGGCTGAGGGCTCCGCGCTCTGGCGCTGCAGTGTCAGCACGGGTCGCAGATAGAGCTGACGCCTTAGCAGGCTCCTGGCTGACAAGCCCTGCGTGTTTCACTCCCAGGACTGCGCAAGCCGTCGCATTCCCGTGGACCCGTGCTCTGCAGGGTTCCCTTCACAGCTCAAACGATCACGCCTGCCTTGAGCTCAGCAGCCGGTCGCGTCCCGGCGCCGCCATCGTTAGTGTTTGTTTTCATCCGCTTCGTTGAACGCCGGGGGGTGGGGGGGGAGAGAGGGTATGGAGAAATCTAGCTGCCTAAAGTAAGTCGCACTTTCGCCGAAAAAGGGAATCCCTGTTTAATCTTTTTAACTTCGAAATTCCTGTAAGTGTTCTCTTTTCAGTATAAGTTTTTCTAACAAAATTTTCCAAGTGTCTCTGAAGAAAATTCAGGCGTAAAGAAGGGCGTCTTAGCGCGAGAACGTCGGAGCTGCGTGTGGAATGTGCGTTGGCGAATCGCAGGTCACGGCGGCAGCGGCAGTGGGGACGCGGCGTGTGGCGGGCGTTGACGCAGAGGGGGCGGTGCCGCTGTAGTGCTCCGTGGCGGCCTGTGCGCGGCTGCGGGTTCCCGCTGAGGGCCGGGCGGGGCTGGTTGGGTGGGGCGTGCGGCTGGCTACCTGGCTGCTGCGGAGAGGTGGGTGACAGGTCTTGGCCGACTTAGAGTGTCCGGCGCAATCAGATTTCCTTATCCATTTCTGAGGCTTTTTTTTTAAGTGGAGGAGTCGTCTCCCAACCCTCTCTCAATCCTTTTCTTTAGCACCGTCTTGCCTAAGTTTTCGTTACTTCCTAACCGTCGGCCTTGCTATTTGGATTTCTTGGGGGTGAGTGGGAGAAGTGGTGAGGGAGCAAGCCTGTTGTTAGCGCAGCAAAATCTACGTCCACCAGGGTGGGTTGTGGGTCTTTTAGGGTTTACCCCTCCTCCCTTGTTAGACCGGTTTGAGCACCCCCACGTCTATCCCGGACTTACCAGGTGGAGCCAGAGGGCTTTGCATAAGGAAACCCGCCGTGACTAATCCTATAACATTAGTTATGACTTAATGTCAGCTGCTTTGTGCTCTGAATGGTTAGGAGCAGACTTCCTTTACTTTGTGGATAATTACACCATCACCTCCATTAATCTTTTGCTGTTCCCAGTTCAAATCCCAGGCATTAAATGAGCCACCGAGATTTAACTCCCATTGCTCTTCAAACTAAAACAAGCATGTCATACGGCTGTGCGTTAGTGGAGAAAAACCCAGTTATAGGTATATAGTACCTTTTCCAGGAACAGAATGGAAATTTGAGAAAAGGAGCTGAGGTAGCCTTTAAGTCACTCTAAAGTTTTTGGTAGATTTCTAATGTTTTTTTATTTTAACCTTTACAGAGAGAAGATTATGAGTGCCAGAGCCATATAACAGATGGTTAGCTGTTGAATTCTGGCACTTCCTTAAACATCTTCTTGTACCAACACCTTCATTGGGAGGAATTTGGGAAAAGTAGCCGACGGTAGGAGAGACAACATTTACTAGGACCATGGCTATCCCAATAACAGTGCTTGACTGTGATCTCTTGCTGTATGGCCGAGGCCACCGGACATTGGACCGCTTTAAGCTGGATGATGTGACTGATGAATACTTGATGTCCATGTATGGGTTTCCTCGGCAGTTCATTTATTACTTGGTGGAGCTTTTGGGAGCGAGTCTCTCTAGACCTACTCAGAGATCCAGGGCTATTAGCCCAGAAACACAGATCCTTGCAGCCCTGGGCTTCTATACCTCGGGTTCCTTTCAGACTAGAATGGGAGATGCTATTGGAATCAGTCAGGCTTCTATGAGTCGTTGTGTTGCCAATGTCACTGAAGCACTTGTGGAAAGAGCCTCACAGTTCATTCACTTTCCAGCAGACGAAGCCTCCAGCCAGGCTCTGAAAGATGAATTCTACGGATTGGCAGGAATGCCAGGGGTGATAGGCGTGGTCGACTGTATCCATGTGGCAATCAAGGCACCGAATGCTGAGGATCTCTCCTATGTGAACCGCAAAGGTCTGCATTCGTTAAACTGCCTGATGGTGTCTGACATCAGAGGGGCACTAATGACTGTGGAGACAAACTGGCCAGGCAGCCTGCAGGACTATGCCGTGCTGCAGCAGTCCGCTCTCAATACCCAGTTTGAAGCTGGAATGCACAAAGATGGCTGGCTGCTTGGTGAGTGTGCAGAGTAGAAGCATCATTTCCTATCCATAGAGAAATTAAGTAGCAGGGTGGGATGAAATATGAGTCTGTAGACCTGTTAGTCTCGTCCCTTATTATACAAGCCCTCAGGTGAGAACTCTGAACCCTGATTTTTTTTCAATATTCCAGGTGTTTATTTAGTTTAATTCTAGTCACATTCAAGACATTTAATAATGACTCTGTTGTCATGTTATATATATAGTACATATTAAAGGTTGCCCCAAATGACCTTTTAAAAATTTTTTTTATTGCAGTAACTTTGATTTTACACATAAAAATAAATTAATATGTATGGTTCCGCATATGTGCAGTTGCCCCACTCCTCAGATATAAGTCAACACACCCTGCCCTCCACCGCATCACCAAGTGTTCTTCACCATTGTCTTGTGCGTTCCCCCCAGCCTGCCTGCAGTGCTCCCACACCCCCTCTCCAGTCCCATTCCCTGTTGGTAACCAGTTCTCTTGCAAGTGTCCAAGGGCTGGTTTTGCTTCATCTTCTGAATGCTAATTTTAAAAAATCATTTAAAAGACATTTACTAAAATTTTAAAATGCCCAATTTTGCATTGCAGCCATGTTTTGTAGTTGCAAACAGTAGTAGCAACAGCCGCTGACTCTCAAATACATTCTCCTTAAGTACACTTATCGGTACACATCTGCTTCATTATAGGACTGCAGTCATACAGTTAAGCCTTAATTTTTATCATCTGTAAAATTGTGCCAACATCATTAGGTAATATATATGTGAACATTCAGTATAAAGTATTGTACAAATACAAGATACTATTTTTGCCCTTGTCGCTCATCACTGTGCTATCTATGAGAAAATGATAGGCAGTGAACTTGTTGGTTGTTTTTTTCCCCTTTTGTAGCTGCATGCCTGGTCTCCTACCTGATAATTTATTTTTTCAGTTGAAGTAACAGTAGCTTATAAGATTATATAAGTTTCAGATGTATCGAGTTGTAGTCAACATCTGTATATGCTGCATCGTGTTTACCACCAGAAGTCTAGTTTTCATTCTTCTCCATACATTTGATCTTTCACAGTTCTTAGTGGAACTCACTTCACAGATCCACCCGAGTGTTATTGGACAGCCTAAGTAATCTCAGTAAGACAGGAACTCATTCAATATTGAACTGTGCAAACTGAACTGTGAGGAATGTAGTTAGTTAACAGTGCTAAAAAAACAACCACCCTGGAGTCTGTCATTGTAGAGGTTTGTTTGTTTAAGCACTTGTCTTATGTGAGCATCAGGACAAGGGTTCTTTCATATACCACTTGTTATGTGAGAAATGAGATACAGTAAGAGTTGGAAGACCCCTCTTTCAAGACTGCTTATAATCTCTGCATTGCACATGTTCAGTGTTTGACGTGTAATAGATGCCTAGAAATTGTCTCTTTAATGTGCTTACAAGTGGGAATTAGAGCTGCTAGGGTGCCATGTGTAACATAACAGATTTTATTGAATTTTTCTTCTTAGTGGTTTTTTTTTTAAAGAGGAAGGAAGCAAGAAGGAATGAAGGCAAGGAGGCAGGCAAGTAGGAGGGATGAGAGAGGAGGAAGAAGCGTTTATTTATTTAGTTGTCTATTTTAGTTTGGACTTTTTATGAACTGCACTGGAGCCCAGACTTAACATCTGAGCCACCAGGTTGTGCCCTGATTTTCTTGAGTTGCTTCTATGTACTATTCAATTTATCCTTTCTCTTCACCTGTTGGACCTTTATCTGAACTCCACTTTGTGCCTATTTGAAATATTTAAATTCCATTTCATACAACTCACACCAGGAAGCTCTATTTGCCAGTGTCTCATCTAGCTACTTCTTCCACAGTTGTGTAAGTACTTGGCTTCCAAGGTTATTGCTCATGAAATCACTTTGGTACCCTAACTATAAAGCTCCCTAAAACTTGCTTAAACACTTTGAACGTGTCAGGCACTTGAATGTTGTAAGCACTGTACATTGAATTATCTTGGCTCACTCTGGTGGAACAGCAGTTAGCTCAATCACCTCTGAAGGATGCAGGCCATATACCCCTGGGTTCGAGTCCCAGATCTGGGGGAAAACAACCACTGGAAATAAAATAAAATGCTTCTTCCTCGTCTCTCTTCCTGCCTGTCTGCCTGCTCATTTTCATTCCTGCCTGCACCTTTCCTTTGAAAACAAAACAAAACAAATACACTGGATTATCTCACTGAATTCTAAATGAGATAGGATATCTTTTTTAACTCTGAAATAAGTCACTCTTTTAGAACTTCAAGGTCATATAGAAATGACTGATTTTCTTTTCTTTCACACCTTGGAACACCAGATTTGTCAGAACGATGTCTTTAAAATAGTTTTGGTGTTTGCAGGACATAATTAAACAATTAAAAACTGACAAATTTTATATACTTTTCTGTCACCTCTTTATAGAAAGAGTACAAGTGGAAGAGATGGGTATTGCAACAACATTGAACAAAGTTTATTTTTATATTTTTTAAGAGAGGAAGGAAGAAGCATTGAAGGAAAGACGGAATGAAGAGAGGAAGAAGCATCTTTATTTATTTTTAGCTTTTTCACCCCCCAACCCCTGGTGGCAAACCTGGATCCTTGGGCCTTTCACCAGCCACCTGAGCCACAAGGGTGCACCTTACCAAATGCTTATTTTGGCCAGTTTTGGTACCAGGCCACATGCTACTAATGTACTAGGAAAGTATACCCATAGAAATTGATGATGTGGAAATTGATTCCCTTAGTACTTTGGAAAGCCTCCATAAACTCTTAGAGGAAAGCTTTGAAGACCTCTGACTAGTATAGTGTTTAACAAATTTTCCAGACCAAAAGAGTCATGGGGTATGTATGTATCTATTTTAAAGGAATGACGGGCAAGCAGGCAGGCAGGCAGGAAGGAAGGGAGAGGAGAAAGAAACTTTTTATTTATTTAGTTGTTCATTGTAGTTGTTTCCTCTGGTACCTGAGCCACTGGGGTACACTGAGAATTCTTAAATATTTAAGGTTAACTCAGTTATTAGAAAGGTAAGCTCCTAAAACAGACGTTCTGTGTGTTTGAAACAATGCCTAGCATTCTCTGAGCAGTCCACAACTGTTCCCCAAACTAGATGGTAGGTCAGAAACACTGAGCTTCTGCAAGCTGTGTGCCTAGGGCCTATTTGTCTCACATTTCTAAAGGTTGTGCCTCTGTACAGGCGAGGCGTTTCATCTGCCAGCCGAAGTGAGTCAGGACTATTAAACATTATAGAAACATTGTGCTGTTGCATGAGACATTACACCTTTTTATTTTCAGCTCTTTCTAAGATCATTTGATAAGGAAGTCATTTAAACAAAATGCCTTATAAATATTTAACATTATTATTTAATTATAACTAAATTCTGATTGTTTCCTTATCATTGACTATTACTACTTGCAGATATTAATGCTAATAGAATATTATGATATCACTATATTTATGCCCTCCTTGTTAATATGAAATTCTACCAGTTCCACGATTACAAAAGCATAATTCTGGTGAAGATATAGGCGGGCAGGACACCTGAGTTCTGAGTTCTGATTCTGCCACAGATACTGAGACTTTTTTTTTTCTAGAGGAAGGAAGGAAGAAAGACGAGGAAGAAGCATTTTAAAGTTTATTTGTTCATTTTGATGTTTCTCCCAGCCCCAGGTCCCAAACTGTGCCCTTGGGCTTTATACAGTCTACACCCCAACCACCAGCTTAATACCTCAGCTACCAGGGCACACTAACATGTCCTTCTAGCACTGGGAAAATGAAAAATTACTGTCCTTGAAAGGCTTTAAAATCCCTAGGTAGCGCTTTCAAAACTGACAATTTAATAGGCTAGAAATTTTCTCCACGTGCGTTTTGAGATCTGGTAGAATTCTCTTCTCTTTTGTACTCTTGTTTATTTTTAAAGAGAAGGGAAGGCAGTCAGGAAGGAAGGCAGTGGGCAGACAGGAATAGAGGGAGAGGGGGCAAAGCATTTAAAAATTTTTATTAATGTTGTTTCCCTCAGCCCCAGCCCCTTCCACCAGGGGGTGAAGCTGGGTCCTTTGATGGGCTCCACCTAGTCACTGGCTTAACACCTGAGCCACCAGGGTGCACTGCTCTCTTGTTCTTTAGTGATTCTGAAGACTGACTTGCTATGTGATAGTATTTCTTATGAACCTTTTATTGGAGAACAATGTTAAAGAGCAAAATATTTCTTATAGTGCCTTCACTTCCTACCTACATTTTTTCAGTTTGTTGTTTTTTGTTTTTTAAGGAAAGGTGCAGGCGAGAAGGAAGAAGCATTTTAATTTATTTTTATATAGTTCTTCATTTTGGTTGTTTTTCCTGGCTGTAGGTCTTAAGCCAGGGACCTTAAGATGTACATGGACTATGCCTCTGGCAAATTAACCCTCTGGGCCACCAGAAAGCACCAGAGTTAGTTTTCTTCAGCTCTCAGCCTTTTCGTGTTTTGCTTTTAACCAGGGCATTCCTAGCCAAGACTCGTGCCTTCCTGCTCATAATGCTGGCAAACTTTGTTTTACCAGAGTATTTCCTCCTTGGCTTTTCTGACACACTTCACTTCCAGAGGTAGTTGCATTTATCCAGTCTCAGTATATATTTCTAGATTTTCCAATTTGTGTGTATTCCACTTATATTCATCTCTGATTTCTCTGGGCCTTTCCCACAGGTGACAGTTCCTTCTTTCTCCGTACCTGGCTCATGACCCCACTTCACAGTAATGAAACTCCAGCCAAATATCGCTATAATATGGCCCATTCTGCCACTCACAGTGTGATTGAGAAGACTTTCCGAACCCTCTGCTCCCGATTCCGCTGCCTTGATGGATCCAAGGGGGCACTTCAGTACTCACCAGAGAAGTCCAGCCACATCATCTTGGCTTGTTGTGTCCTCCACAACATCTCCCTGGAGCACGGGATGGATGTTTGGTCCTCTCCAATGACAGGACCCATGGAACAGCCCCCTGAGGAGGAGTATGAACACATGGAATGTCTGGACCTAGAGGCCGACCGCATCCGTCAGGAGCTGCTGCTCACTCACTTTAGCTGATGTGGAAGGTGGGGCGGAGGGAAACTTCCCAGAAGGCTGTGTCACAAACTTTCTCCCTCACGACCCCTTACATAATTTTGTCATCTGGCATGACTGTGCAGACATGTGTCATAAATTGACATTTAATCTGTATTTTAGAAGGTTTGGGGCTCTGCCAATATAACTTGATTCATTTGCAAAATTTGTTAACCCAAACCAACACCGTAGTTCCCTACGGTCCATCAAACTCCAGGTGAGCATCACTCATCCAGAAGCTCACTGATTGCAGATATTTATGATTGTGTCCACAAAATCAAAACAAAGCGGAAACCCCGAGCTAAAAATTTTTGTTTTAATTATCCAAGGATTTCACATGAAAACATTATTTGTTTATCCTGAATTATCTGGATGTGTTCTACCTTTTTTAATTTTGCAAGTGGAAAGAATAGATTTAACTTGGGGAATGGTCTTCTGATATAACATGGCTACTAATCTGAGTTTTCAGCTTTATATTTTACATTTTCCAAGGTATGAGGGAGAGTCTACAACCTCCATCTTTACTGTCTGCAGTGACTGGATGTTCTTCTAGGGAGAACATCTGGACTCCAGTCTCCTATTTCCAACCCTGAGTAGTTGGGGCTACATAGGTTTAAGAACGCCGTCAGTTTAAAGAAGAGTCAAATACAATTGCAAGTTTACACCTTGTAGGGGGCCTAAAGACATAAATTGATGGGGAAAGGAGAGTCACACAGATTTAGTCAGCTCACGTCTAACTTGATCACATTTCTTATGATCATGACATTAGAATGTCTGTTTAGCCATTCTGCTTTGAAATTCCTGCTTTGAAGATTGAAGGAATAAAGGAGGCATGTGAAAGTATTAAAAAGGAAAGTAAAAAGAACATAATTTGTTTGAAATGGTTTTCGTAGTTAGACCTACTTGAATATCTTGTATGCAAAGTGATGGACAGAATTTCTCAGGAAATAAATAATCTCCCACTAAGTCATTTTCTAAAATTATACTGACATAAAAATAACCTGATTGGAATAATGAAAGTGTGAATTAGGTTCACACATTAGTGCCTTTGCTGGGACAAAAAAGAGACTTTCTGAGGACTGTCTTGCTCCCAGTTTTCTCAGCCACTCACCATGTGATACCTCTGAATTGGCCTGTTGGATCACTTTCTACCTGCCTTTGACAGTGCTAATCTGGTGATTGTCAAAGTAAAGAAATGAACAGCTGATGACAGGAAATTTGGAAATAAACTGAGGACGACTCATCTACCAGATTAAAAACATTTATGGATTATTATCTGTTGTTTATTTCTATTCCAAATGCTGCTTCCCATCATCATCCTACGCTATAAAGTGTGGGTCCATTTTGCAGGAAGTTGAACTTGATATGTACAGTGACGTCTTTGAGATGGGAATGGACAATGGAGAGTTGACCATTATCAATTTATATTTTGATAAATCAACATTTATTTGTAAATATTTTTCTTTCTTTTTTCTTTTCTTTTAAAGGAAAGGTACATGCAGGAATGAAGGTACGTAGGTGGTAGGTAGGCAGGCAGGCTGAGAGAGGAGGAAGAAGAACTTTATTTTATTCAGTTGTTTATCACCGGTCATTTCTCTTGCCCCAGGTCATGAACCAGGGACCTTGGGATGTATGTGGACTGTGCCTTGTTTAACCCACTAAGCCACGAGGGTGCACCAATAAGTCAATATTTTAACTCTCAATTTGTCCAGGTTTCCTGAGATGGGTTGTTTTCCCTTCAGAGTTTTGGTTCTGTTATGGGTATTCCACAAAGAAAGGATTACTGCTACCCATGTCATAGCAAGATGAAGTGTGATTGTGAAAAGTGCCTCATATTTTAACTTTCAAACACTATGTTAAAGGAAAATTGGGGTTTTTCACAATTTAACACACTAGATGGAAACATGAAGCCAAAGTGGGAGGGACAGTCTTCGAGAGATTTCAAAAACAATTTCAGGTCTATTACTTGCACTTCAAAGCTAATTTCTAAGTGCTGAACTGACTGAACATTGACAGGCAGGTTGTTTTTATTCCTGGGAGTATTTTACTTCCTAGTAATTCCAAAGATTAACTGTTCAAATCTATTCCTTTAATCCCCTTTGACCTGGAGTTTTACAGGCCAAGAATTTTCAGTCTATAGTCGCACTTTACCCCAAATGATCTAGGGGAAGAGTACATTCCAGGGTTTGTTTATAGGGACTTTTTGTAAATGCCTGAGAATTTTCTCCTCTTGAGGTCTCTATTGTGAATTTAGTGTTTTTCTGGGATAGGTTTAGGAAGGAATAAGTATCTTGCCTCTCAACGTAATCTTCATGTTACCAAAAATGACCCCATCTGACCAGGTAGACGATAGACATACTACGACTATATCCCTATACAGCTGTCTACAGAAGGACTGATTTCTTTGTCATTCTCGAGTCTTACAATGCTCTTACGTTTCAATCCATTAATAAATTTCACCACTGGAAATTTTTCCTGTAGAAATCATTCCAAAGATGGAAAAGCCACTTATCTTATAACTGGTTACATGCTCTCTGGGATCTTTCTCCTTCCCTGAACTGTTCACACATCACTCCCCTGCTTCCCCTTTTACAGTACAGTGTCAAGAGAGCAAACTACAAAAGAAGAGACTAGAATTGCAGCAACAAAATCTGTAACTAGCTGATCAGTTTTTCTGCTCAGCCCCTCTTCCTGGACTAATATGATGATTCATGGGGCTGCTGCGGGGCAGTCTCAGCTACAACCCAGGAGTAGTGTAAGATAGACTTTTCTCAAGAGTCCAGAGCAAAAACAAAGTCTCCTCCCCGCTCTCCTTTCCCCTCCTTTTCCCCTGCATTCCAGGCAATTCCCCCAGGCCATCATGTTCCAAATCCTCTTCTCATGGTTTAGTCTTTCTAAATTCTTTCCATGTGATTGACAGTGGCTGGGTTCATTCTTAGGGTGGCCAACTGTCCTGTACTGCTGAGTACTAGGTTTTCCAGTCAGGACACAGGACTTTCAGCTCTGACAAACGAGATCACTACTTCAGAAGAGGCATCATTTTACATTTATTGGGTGGCTCCTTCAGGATTTTCCTATCGGTATACGATAAAAAATAATCAACACAACAATGAGTTATTGAGTTTTAATACCAATACGTGAGCATCAGTGGTACTGCCCAGGACGACCTTTGCTTCTGCCCACCTGGTTTCTATTTTTTTTTTTCCAGTTCTTTCTCCAGTGTCGAGATTCCTATAGGTTTGAGGGTTTTAACTCCTGATATCTCTGTAAGGTACTCTTCTATCCAAATGGACTTCTCAGTAAGAACCAGCAGTAGTTTGCTGTCAAGTGAAATGAACAGGTCTCTAAATAAATGTATCTGTAGAGATGCAACTCCACCTGCAGAATAGGTCACCTTTCCATGGGGTCACAGAGCCTTCATTTCAGCTTCTCAAATATCTCCATTTTCATATGATTTTAGGTTTATATGTGTATAACCTTCATGTATTTTCCCTCAAAATAAAAGTCTCCGATGCTTTTTTTTTTTTTTTTTTTTTAAGAGAAGGAAAGATGGGAGGATTCCTTATTTATTTTTTATTGTTTTTTTTCTCCCTGCCCCATGAACTTGGATCCTTGGATTTTACGTGGTCTGCACCCAAGCCAGCTCACCTGCCTAAGCCACAAGATGCATCTCTAAAAATTTCTTGTAGCCCTAAAATTAATTTCTTTTGTTTTTGTCAGAGCAAGATGCTAAAATAATGTCGTTATTTGGGGCAAGTTTGAATGAGGGCCCATGCTCCATAAGTCTTGCAAGAAGACAGTTTCTCTATGCACCATGGTGTAGCAGTGATTTGGTCCACTGCCTATGACTGAGGGCATAGTCCATATACGTCTTAAGGACCTGGCTTCATGTCCCAGGACCAGGGGTAACAAGATGTACAACTAAAATTAATATGCTTCTTCCTTTTCTCTCTCCCTGCCTGTTTGCCTGCCCATGTTCATTCCTGCCTGCACTTGAAAAAAAAAGAAGGAAGGAAGCTTACATCCCTGAAACATGCATTTTAGGAGTAGAAACTCATCCTTGGATTATGGCAAAGGAAAGTCTCTTTGTCTCTGGTTCAAGGAATGTGGCAAAGACTGCTTATTTCATTGTCACCTAATATCTACCAACCCGTGACTTTTTGTGGTAGCTGGTTGCTCAGGATGAAAACGAATTCCCAGTTAGGTGTGGCTATTTGGCTAAATACTTGCCGGTGGAATAGAAGTGCGAATGGCCTGTCCTGTTTTCAAGATGTGCCCTCAGAGTTAGGAGACATGTCTTTCCTCTTTCAGCTTCCTGCTGGTTGGAATGTAGACACGATGGCTAGAACTTCAGCAGCTTTCTTGAAACTGAGATGAGAGCCACTTATTGAAGACATCAGAACAACAGATGGAATTCTCCTTTCTGACACTGAACAGTCACACCTTACTCTAGGCTGTATATCTCTGAATTTCTTTTTTTTAATTTCCTCTTTTTTTTCAAAGAAAGGTGCAGACAGGAATGAAGGTGAGTAGGTAGGCAGGAAGAGAGAGGAGGTAGGAGAATCTGTGTTTATTGTTCAGACTGGTGGTTTCTCCCAGATCCAGGACTCAAATGCAAGAAGAATATGTGGCTTGTTCCTTGGGAAACAATTGACCTAATCTCTGTTTCACCAGGGCGTGCCTGAATTTCTTTCATATGACAGAGAAATAAGCCTCTATGTTGCTTCTTTACTTTCTGTTTATGCACAATAGGTCCTCCTCATAAATAATGAGGTTTTGACCACCTCTTTCCAACGGCAATGGTACCTATTGCATAGGTAATGTTTAGATGTGATTCAGGTGCTAAACCTGCGGCTGGGGTGTGGACCATGTGAAGTGCAAGGACGCAGGTTGATGACCGGGGTCAGGGGAACAACCAAAACAAAAGTGCTTCTTGGTGCACTGTGTTGGCTCAGGGGTTAAGCCTTTCCCTGGGGAGAAGTCCATGTACAGCCCAAAGACCCTGGTTCAATACTGGGGGAGGGGTAGTCAACAATAACACAACTAAAATTCTTCCTGCCTGCCTGCTTTCCTTCCTCTTAAAAAAAAAAGCGGGGGGAGGGCTTCCTTCCTTAAAAAATGCTTTAAAAAATATGTTTGGGTGCACCCTGGTGGAGCAGTGGTTAAGTCAACCATCTCTGAAGGATGTGAGCCACATACCCCTGGGTTTGAGTTCCGGATCCGGGAGGAAACAACCAGCGGAAACAACTAAGTGGAAATAAAATGCTTCCTCCTCTCTCTTCCTGCTTTCCTGCCTATTTGCTTTCCTTCCTACCTGCAACTTCTCTTTAAAAAAAAAAATGTTTGGAAGCAATATATCTTCAATAATGAGGAGCATAGTCAATATATACTCTCAATGGAATAGTTTGTTATTGCTAAAATGAACTTTAATGACTTTAATAGGGAATGACATAATGTAAAACATTTATGCAATTATACAATTGCATCTGTTTATTTTTTATTTTTAGAGGAAGGAAACTGGCAGGAATGAAAGTGAGTAGGCAGGCAGGCAGGAAAGAAGAGAGGAAACTGGTTGCTTCCCCCTGGAACAGGGATTTGAACCCAAGTCCTTGGAATCTATATGGACTATGTTCTTCTGGAGGTGTCTGCCTCAACCGGTGCTCCCCACCATTTTTTTTTTTTTTTTAAAGAAAGGAAATAAGGAAGGGAGAGAAAGAAGCATCTCTACTCGTTTTGCTCTTTCATAAGGGCTCTGGTCGCCAACTGGGTCCTTGGGCTTTACATGGTCAGCAGGGCAGGGTCTCCACTGCCTGAGCCACAAGGGCACACCCTGATTTTTTTTTTTTTAACATTGATTTGTTTAGAAACAGGAAGCAGGAAGGAATGAAGGGAAGTAAGCAGGTAGAAAGACAGGAGATAGAAGTAGAGGCCTTTATCCATCTATTTAGTTATTCCTGTTTGTTGTCATCCCCACCCTCACCAAGAACCTGAGCCTTATTGTGGACTACCCCACCCGGAGCCACCAAAGTGCACCACACCCCGATTTTTAAAAATTACAATAAATTGTATCTAAAGCTAGTATTGTAAAGATGTGGGCTTTCGTTTTAATTTATAAACTCTTTAGGGTGAGACAGTCTTGTTTCTTATATACCTTTTCTCTCCAAGTCTCCTTAAGGAGGAAGTAGGATAAAGTATCTTACTCCTCACACTTGGTAATTCATCATTGTAGTGATCTCTGTGATTTATCGAATTGTACCTAGGATGTACAATATCAACCTATATTTGTGCTGAGAACATTCGTTTGTTTCCTAAGAGACTTCAAAAAGGCTATTGTGATGATGAAAATGTCAATGCACTGTTAGCTTCTGAACCTAGAGTTTTTTTTCAACCATTAAAATCACACCTATGGGTTCTAGGCCTGTAGAAGAAAATAAAAGAGAAAAGCAGTGCATGTTTTCCTCTGCGTGAGGAAAGGCTACATAATTCTGAACTTCCCAGCTTTCCTCGGCTCTGCTTATGGGATTTAAGTTAGAGCTTTAGTAGAGATTATTTACTTTGCTCCTCATTCTGGATTCTCTGTCTTGTGCCTCTGCCATCTATGATGCATGTATATATATATGTACGTGTGTATATATATGTATGTGTGTATGTGTAGTATACATAGACAAACACGCACTTATTTACACACACACTGTAAATGCATATTTACATGTAAATGTATGCATAGTGTTTTTCATTCACCTCACTGTTCCGTGAGGAAACGAAGGGTCACATTCGCTCAGCTGGGATAATAGCGTCGGGAGTCTATAGGTAGTCGCTGAACTACTGACAAGTATTTTTGTGCTGACACTTTCAAGAAAAAATCCACTTCTTTAAACGACATAGCCGGCAACCTCCACAGAAAATGGCAGCAGCACAGGCTACTTTACCGCACCGCTTAGGATCTGGGTTTGTTTGTTCATGCCTTGGACGGAGGCCGGACCTGGGGCCGCCGAGCGGTTTTTCGGCGCTCGACTGCAGTTCCTTGAACGATTGCTCGGCGCTCCTCCTTTGATGTCTGGGGGCGTTCGTGCCTTCGGTGATCTTTTGCGCCGTCTTCTTGCTTGATGTCTCCAGAGCGGCGGCGGCGGCGGCGCCGGGTCGTAGGCTGACTTATCTGCGAGGCCCTGCGCTCAGGCGGCTTTCTCCCGCCGGTGGGTAGAGAGGACCCTGTGCTTCCCTCCTGCCTCTTCTTTCTCTCTGTGGACAGTCCACCCGCTGGGCTGCAAAACAAGCCCCCGCCCGCCTTGCAGGTAGGCCCGGGAAGAGCCTGGGAGGCCCGGCCCGGCATCCTTCCGCTGCCGGGTTGAGTAGACCTTGGCGCCGGCGGGTGGGCGGTCGGGTCGGCTGCGGAAACTCGGCGGGTTGGAGAGCTACCCCGCTGCGTTCGGGGGCGCGGTCGGGAGGCGGCCCCGGGACGGAGGGAGAAACCGGAAGAGGGACTGATGCAGGGGCTGCCTGGTGTGGTTCGGCAGGGAGGGGATGTTGGGTCTAGGGCGGGTGTCCGTACCCCCAGCGTGGGGCTGAAAATCGCTTTCCAGGAACCGATAGAGCTTTTCGCACGTTGACCCTCCTCCCCTGCCCCCAAGGCTCGGGGTGTCATGACTCAGTTGCACTTAGGGACCCTCGAGTGGCTGGAAGCCTGTGGAACTAGGCCTTCTGGCTTTTCTGAGCGAAGTGTCATGTGTTGCGTTTGGGGGAAACTGAGACTGAGGTCTGGGACGTGACTTGCCTCCATATCCACGACAGATCTTTTAATGTACCCTAAGTTATTTTTGATCATTGGCTAGTTCACTTTTTTCTACTTCCATTTTACCATTTATTTATGTACACTGTCGTTTGATGATCAGTGATGCCTCCTTCCTAGGAATATAGGTGATAGCTTCTGTCACTGGAGATCTAAGTGGGTCTTGTTTGGGTGATTTTCTTTTTAAAGTCGGTATCATTTTATCTGGAGAAGCAGTGACCATTTCGTTCTGTTTCTTGACAGATGATATTGTTTACTGCCTAATTGTGGCTTTCTTCTTCCCTTGTTTGATACTTATTTCTCCTCCTTCCCCTCAGCCTGTGTGTTGGTGGAAATCACCCATCTTTGATGTTGGTATAATGTCCAATAGAGGATGGTCAAGATTTTGAAGTTAGATTATCGTCCTGAGAATTTGCTTTCTAGGAAGAATACAAAGGAAACCCAAAGTTTCTCTTGCAGGAACAGTTTTGTTATATTTAATTAATGATTTAGTTACTGTATGTACTAGTTTGAAAGACTGTATAGGAGTCATTCAGATATTGAAATATTTAAAGTTAACATTTCATTGTGTTTTTCTTTTCTCTCAAAACTTGGAAACTTTGGAGACAAAGTGTTTGTACTCATTTTATTTTCAGTGGATTCTTTGTCACCATTTGTGTAACTTCTTTGTTAAAGAAATCGTCAGTCTAGAGGTCATTCTAGGTTGAGTAAGTATTTCCATAGTATGGAGCATCTGTAAGGAGAATAGTTTTAAGGG